>CAUYSK010032276.1:0-18674 GCA_963575035.1 Avahi laniger
CCTATCTTTAAATGTGTACTTAAATATTTGTGTAGCTGTTCCACTGAGATTACTATAGATTCCAGGCTACTGCTTTCTGTGTGGGCTCTATATTCCATGCTTCAACTCAGCAAATGCCCTGAGAAAAAAACATGGCGATCAGTACAGGACTCACCTCTGTGCATTTCCCTTCCCTCTGGGACTTTTGCTCTTCGAATTCCAGTTACTTCGCTTGTTCTCCAGTACATTTTGTCTACCTTTCTCTTCAGCAGGAAGAGCAGTATAATACCAGCTAATTCATCATCGTCCTCCTGCCATCATTTTAAGTTTTCCATACATGATGTTTTCTTTCTTGGTGCTTTTTCTTTTTTCTTTCTTTTTTTTCCTTTTGTTAACCTGTCTTGATTTTTGCTAGATAGATTACTGGTGTTGGATTTTTGTTTTTGTTTAATTCTTTTTCTGGCGATATATCATTTCTTTATTTACTTTCTTATTTGAAAATCTTATATCCGTTCTCATAGTTGTTTCTCTTAGAGTGTGTTTTTAACAAACAGATTTAAACATAAATTTTTTATATATAAAAATTAATGCACATCAGTAATCTCCTCTGTCTTTTTTCCTCTCTGCTCCCTACCCTGCCCAAACAGAATGAGATTTCAGCCACATTATTGATGTCATCCTTTCCCTTTCCCCATATTTTATTGAAATTGTGGGGACTTTTAGTTCAAGATTTTTGTTCCATCATGCTGCATCTATTTTCATTATCCTTTTTTTAAAAAAAATTAACTTTAATGAGATATGATTTACATACAAAATATAATACAGTCCTTTCTTAAAAATTGTGTTAAGCTTTATTGCCACTTAATATTAAAAATAAATTCTGTGCTCCTCACTATGTCTTATACCCTGTATCTTCTCCTTTCTTTGATCCATTTTTCATTTTGTTGGTAAATATTGATGACTAATCTTTTGCTATTTCTTTTGTAATTGGAAATATATTTATGGCCAGGTCCAGTGGCTTATACCTATAATGCCAGCACTTAGACATGCCAAGGCAGGAGAATCCTTTGAGCCCAGGAGTTTGAAAACAGCCTGGACAACCTATCAAGACCCTGTCTCTGCAAAAAAATTTTTTTAAAAATTAGTCAGGTGTGTTGGTGTGTGCCTGTAGTCCCACCTACACAGGAGGCTGAGGCAGAAGGATCGCTTGAGCCCAAGAGTTCAAGGGTACAGTAAGCTATGATCACGCCACTGTACTCCAACCAGGGAAACAGAGTAAGACTCTGTCTCTTAAAAAAAAAAAAAAAAAGTAAATGTCTTTATTTTGCCCTAGCACTTGAATGACATTTTAACTAGGTAATGCATTTTTTCATTTATAGTCCTTTTCCTTCACAACTCTGGGGAGACTAAGTCATTGAGGTTTTTTTTGCCATCTGGTGCCACCAATGAGAAATCTGATTGTTGTCACTATGTTAACAGCCCAGTGCCTGTTGATGGCTCCGTCTGCCTACCAGAAAGATTGTAGAATTTTCTCTTTGTTCTTAGACTTTGGAAATTTCACCAAGATATGTTTATATGTATATTTTCTTTCACTATTTCTATTTCACAGTTCATGAACCTTAATACCCTGAAGATTCAAATTTTACTTTGATTAATGGAACTTTTCATATATTAGTTATTTCACCCTGTCCTTTGAATTCTTAAGATGGATATTTAATCTCTTGGATCTGCCTTCCATGTGTCTCAACTTCACCCTCATAATTTTTATATTTTATTACTTTGCCCTGTAGGAAAGATTTCTTCTAGATTGCTAATTTGCCTTTTAGCCACGTTCATTCTAATACTCAGCTCTTCTATTAAATGTTTTTAAAATATATTTTTTCAACTTACCTTGAGGAATCTCCTATTCCATTCCTACCTATCACCGTTCTAAGAAAGCAATTTTTAAATGATATTGATGATGTACAGATTAATTCCATTTCTGACGATCTCTAAAGAAGAAACTGTCTCATCCTTACAACTAATTCATTTCAAAATTTAGTAGTTCAAACTCCTAGGGGATACTTTCTTACATCTCCTCTGTCCCTTTATGTTTCCAGTGGGAATATGAGGCTCTGCTATAATGATGGGGCACATGGCGAGAATCATATCATTTATTGTTCAAACCTGGTTACTATAGAAAGTAAAAGGGGCACTAATACAGTTACATGCATGTGACAGAGTGGAGCACTGCTGGAAAATGGAAAATATGTGAACCCTAGACATATGTAGCAGTATTGTAAAGATAGATTGGTTTTTATACCAGGGAAAAATCTGGGTGCAATAAACTGGAGACCCAGAGACAATCAATTAAGATCAGTAGGCCGGGTGCAGTGGCTCATGTCTGTAATCCTAGCACTCTGGGAGGCTGAGGCAGGAGGATCGCTTGAGGTCTGGAGTTTGAGACCAGCCTGAGCAACAGCAAAACCCTGTCTCTACCAAAAATAGAAAAAATTAGCCCAGTGTCGTGGTGCATACCTGTAGTTTCAGCTACTTGGGAGGCTGAGACAGGAGGACTGGTTGAGCCCCGGAGTTTGAGGCTGCAGTGAGCTATGATGATGCCACTGCATTCTACTCAGGGTGACAGAGTGAGACCCTGTCTCAAAAAAAGAAAAAAATTAATCATCCTGTTTGAAACTATAGTGGTTATCAAAATAAATCAGACTTAGTTATTCTTATTGAAGGTTAATACAAGTAAATTTTGGGAGACCAGTATATTTTTCATAAGCACGAGAAGCTAATATCTAAGTTGTATTCTTTTTTATTTCTATTTTTTATTTTGTAATATATAATAATTGCCTGTATTTATGGGTTACATAGAAATGTTTTGATATAGTGTATAGTGATCAGATCAAGGTAATTAGCGTATCTGTCATCTCAAACATTTATCTTTGTGTTGGGAGCATTTAATATCCTCCTAGCTATTCGAAGCTGCAATATATTATTGTTAACTATAGTCATCCTACAGCAGTATAGAACACTAGAACTTATTCCTCCTTTCCAGCTGTAATCTAAATTGTCGTCTTTGCTGAGAATTTTGTCTCTATAGCATCTGATTCCTTTGCTGTAGTGGTCAGAGTATGAAGTCAAAGAAACTCAGGTCTCAGGAAGAGGCTCTTCCTCTTACCAATTCCATGACTTAAACAGCCCAGTGCCTGGCACAGAGAGCATCTCAGTAAATATTGGATGAGTCAATGTATGAAGTTTTTAAACATATGAGGTTCAGTTTCCTTATCTACAAAGTAGGGATAACAATGGGGCTGCCTATGGATTACAGATAATTTATGTAAAACCTCTTGGCATTTAGTAAGCATTCAATTAGTGCTAAGTATAAGAATAATAAATTATATGTTAGAATCCTTTCATTAATATCAAGCAAGTCCTACAAACAATAGGAGTTATCTAGGGTTATGGGGGTGGTGAGAGGAATATACCTATTATACATGTCGCAGTTGCTTCAGGGAATTGTTTATTCCTCTTCTGCTGCATTTATTAAAGCAGATTGCATGTTCAGCGTTTCGAAGCAGGATCAAGACTTAAGGGGTAAAGACACAGTCTTAAGGAGCATGCAAACCAATTAGAGAGATCTGGACACAAATAGAACACACTCTTAAAAAATAGTAAAGCAAACATGAGGCACATATTGAAGGAGGGAATGAGGAAGTTGGGTTAGTGTGGGAAAGGTAAAGTAGAAGTGAGCTTGGAATTGGCACTAAGACCATGTGGAGATTACTCAGACTATGTGTGGGGACGGTGCGGTGTGGGTGTCCTGGGTGCAGGCGGATCCTGGGGCAGCAGAAGACTGGTGGCTTAAGATAGAGGAGCTCCTCAGGGGGAGCATGGAAAGGTGAAGTGGGTTAGGTAGAGTGAAACCCAATTGCAGATCACCTTGGTAATTGCATTAGCTTTTCATTTTGCCATTTCTCACGGACCTCGCCAGTTATGCCTTGTTTCAATACAGAAACTTTCCAGAGAGGGTCAGAGCTATTAGATTGGCAATGTTTATACTTTGAGGTGGTCTGGCTTGACTTTTTTTTTTCTATCCAAAGATAACAATTTGAACAGGTTAAGCCTGGTTTTAACAAATCACAGGGTATAAAGAAAGGCCAGCTAATAGTTATGGACTAGGTTATCTCTTTGGCAACCAACACTTAAAGTGGACATACTGAGGAAGACCGGTCTTTATCTGAAGTAGTTCTGGCAATTTAAAATATGTTCCTCATAAAAATGAGAAGATGTGAGCCCCTCTGGAGTATTCTTCCCTCTTTCTCTAATATTTGTCTCACTTGGCTTTCCATATCTAATTAGAAGGTAATTGATGGGTTGTGGAATCAGGGTTTAAATATCTCTCTCTTAATTAATTTGTGAGAAGAATTAAAGAAATATGCTAATGCCAATTCATTCAAGGCATCCAGTAATGGCACACAAGACGTTTGAGACTATATATTATAAAGAAATGATAGTGCTTCTGTGCTAAGGATGTGTAATTTTTCTCTTTCTTTCCTTCCTGCCTTCCTGCCATCTATCTTTTGATTGCTATTATTAGAGAAATGCTATTTTTTTCTAGTGAAAATTTTAGATAGAACATTCTTTGTTTTTTCACATTCATTTTTTCCCCTTCTATTATTGCAATGACTATGTTAGTGCATACGTTAGTATGTATGGCAAAATAGTTGGGATTAAATGCAAGGTTACTGCCTTGATTCCATGCTATAAATATTGTTCCCTATTTTATTCTAATATATGTATACTTGAAAATTTTTTTATTTTTGAAAGTGTTATCTTTTAGGAGTTTTCTGTTTTTTAACATGATCCCAAGATGTAATTCTCTAAAGAAGAGAATGGCAAATTATTTTAATGCTTTTATTGTTTTTGTTTCTAGCTTATTCTACTAAGCTCAACAAATTTCCTGTATTTAATATTAATGATGACTTGAATGATCTGTGTACCAGTGCAGTAAGCCCAAATACTACCAAAGCCACGCGGTACGCCCTGAATGTGTGGCGATATTGGTGCATGACCAACGGGCTCAAAGATCACACGGACATCACCAAGGTAAGGGACTCTTGAGTTTACTTCTTTTTTCAGCCAAGTTCACTGAGCTTCCAAGTCCTAGGCACTGTGCTAAGCATTGTAGGGAAGACAGAATAGTTGCTGTCTGCCTGGGGAAACTTTTTAAAGAACATAAAATAGAAAAAAACATATTCACCGTACAAAGCAGAATTTAATACATATTTTATGAATTTATGGAATAGAAATGCCTGAAAAATTCAGTTAGATAAATTAATTTCAGTTTGGTAAAACTAGAGAGAGTATTGATATTTCAGCCATATTTTGAGGAAGAGGTAGAATTTTAGTAGAATTAGGTGAGGACAGGAGTTTCCTAGGCTGAGTGATGTGAGGAAGAGTAAAATTTGGAACAAATCTTGCCTAGGGCAAGAGGCTGATCATATATCAATATAGCAGACTATAAAATCAGATTTTTATAAGTACAAAGCTAAAATCTTGTGAACATTGAGAAATCACTGAGGTTTATTTTTGTTTTTGCTAAGGCCAGACTGTATTTGAAAGGATTATTGCAGTGAGGGGAAAGGGATTATTACAGTAGGGAGGACACTCTGACCATAAGATCTGCAAGCATCTTAAGGGTTAGACAAAAGGGCAACCACCTAAGTTTTTTGAGCAGGAAGGAACATAAAGAAAGAGATACTCTGGAGAAATTAGTTGGGAGTGATAAGCAAAAAGTTATTTAACATCCTTGGTCCTCAGTTCCTACATTTTTAAAATAAGATTTTTAAGATCCCTTCCAGTTTGAAACGTTTGAAGTTTTTGAATGGAAGAAAAATAATCTTGGACATGTGGAGGCAGATGTCCAAAATACAGAAAGATACTGTATTTTTATTTATATTCAGTTAAATCAGACAGACGTGTCCAATAAGCAGTTGGGAATATGAGATTTAAAACATGGTGGAAATATTAAAGCTGAAAGTATATATTAAAACGTCTTGAAAATAGAGGTCATAGTTGAAGCCCAGGGGCAAGTGAGATCTCAGAGTTTGGGTGACATGTTTAGGAAATATAAGAAATCCAGGTTTCCACTTCTGGCAGGACAGTGCACTAGACAGTGTGAGGGGCCTTTCTGCTATACTTGCATAAAGAAAGGGAAAAATCCATAGCTCTCCCCTCCCCCAAACAAAGGAGAGGTAAAACTGGAGCAGTGAGCAGGAAGCACATGTGAAAGGCAGGGTTCTCCCTGAAGGCATGTGTTGATAACATTAAGAAAGGGAAGAGACAAGTAGATGAACTGAAGAATCCTTGATTAAGGAGAAGACCCTGAAAGGATCCTCAGGATCTAGGTCAGTAGCATACCCTGACTCCTACCAGAGTCATATGCTAATACTTTTTAAGGGAGACATCCAAAATGTAGGTGTTCAGGTTTTTTTCAAATTAATATCAACTAAATATGTGCTCATTTAAAAAAAAAAAATCACCAGCCACTCAAGGAAATAAACTACCATGAGTGAGAAGGAATATCTCAGTGTTGGAAAAAAATAAAAAAGGTAAAAAGAAAAAAGAGAGAGAATGAATAAAAACAACAAACAACAGATTTAGACACCAAGGACTTCAGATAGTAGATATAGACTATGTGTGAAATGTTTATAGTAATAGAAAGAATCATAAAAATAAACAACAATATACTAATCAAAATGATCCAGCAGGTTTTGAAAATAAATTGAAATTTCCACTTCTGGCTATGAGAGAATAAAAGGGTCCAGAATTACCGTCCTGATTTAACAGCTAGAAAACCAGATACAATATACAAAACAACCCTTTTTGACAGATTAGGCAGCACAAGACATGATCCCTAAGACAGAGGAAACAAGTGAGAAGAGTGCTGTCATCTCTCAGGCTTTCTGCCTGGAGGCAATTTCTGAACTGCAATGAGGGAAGGGAATCTAAACAGAGCCTGGCAATTCATTGAGTTGTGGGGGATAGAGATCAGAGTTTGGGGAGGCTGAGGACATGAATACACTAGAAAGAAATTTCAACATTCATTGAAAAAATGCTAAAATCCAGAATTCCAACAATGTAAATTTCACAATTTTTAGCAGCTAATAAAATATTACTAGGCATAGGAACATGTGACCCATATGCAGGAGAATAATTAGTTAAGTCTTTCACTTCTAGCCAATTTGGAGGGCCAGATTTACCCTTATTCCTGAAACAAACAAAAAACAGACAAAAGATATAAAAACAATGTTTTGCAAGGTACTATATAACAGGCAAAGAAGGACTGTATTCTTTGAGAGACAGGGAAAAAAATGTGATACCTATGAGTGCCTCAGCTTTTGTCTTGAGAGAGTTAACAAACAGGTCTGTGGTGCTGGGAGGGTAAGTCCAGGCAGAGTCCAGCAGGCCTACCAAGTTGGGAAGATGGAGCTGAGAGTCCAGCGAGACCAAGATGGCTAGAGTTGTCATGACAGAGTACTCAAAAATAGAGAGGTGAACAAAGAACCCAAGAGACCTGAAGACAGTTCCCCGTCAAATATTCTACTTAGTACTGAGCAGCAATTGCATGTAAGGAAGCTACCTGAGGCTGGCAAGGAACAGTATCTGTTTTCACCAGACTGGAAAAACCTCAGGATTCATTGAGGAGAGTACTCAGAAAGGTCTTGCATCAGATGTGGGGAATAATTATCCCTAGATTAAACTCTGCTCTAATCCCCCCCAACAAATCTTAAAAGCAAGACCCAAAAAGATCAAATGGCTTTAAGTAACTTAACTGTGTTCCAGAACAAAGCTTAGGACTGTTTATAGGAATATAAAAATATCTAGAGAACATGAAATAAAATTCACAATGTCTGACATCTAAACAAAAATAATCAGACATGCAAAGAAGCAAGAAAAATTATCACTTAAAGAATGAATCATCGAGAACCAACCCAGAGCTAACACACATTATAGAATTAGAAAACAAGGACATTAAAACAGCTATTGTAACTATATTTGATATGTTCAAAAAGTTATGTAGAGACATGGAAGATATAAACAAGATCTAAAATGAACTTCTGGAGATAAAACTACAATGTGTGATAATAAATAAACTTGCTAGGCATATTACACATTAGAGAATAAAATATGTGAACTTGAATATATAACAATAGTTGTTATGCAAAATGAAAAACAGAAAAGAGAATTTCTAAAAAATGATCAAAGTATTAGTAACGTGGAAAAATTTCAAGTGGCCAATATACATGTATTTGGAATCCATGAAGGAAAGGAGAAAAGGAAGAGGGAGAAGTAATCAAATTGCTTAAAATCAGTGATAGAGAAAACTTAAAAACAACCAGAGAAAAAAGACATGTTATATACAGAGGAACAAAGATAAGTTTGACAACAGCTGTCTCATTGGAACAATGCAAATGAAAAGACAATGGAGCAACTTCTTTACATTACTGAAAGAAAAATACTTTCACTATCCTCAATGAAAATATCTCTTAAAAATGAAGATAAAGGCTGGGCGCAGTGGCTCACGCCTGTAATCCTAGCACTCTGGGAGGCCGAGGTGGGAGGATTGCTTGAGCTCAGGAGTTCGAGACCAGCCTGAGCAAAAGCGAGACCCTGTCTCTACTATAAATAGAAAGAAATTAGCCAAACAACTAAAAATAGAAAAAATTAGCCGGGCACAGTGGCGCGTGCCTGTAGTCCTAGCTACCTGGGAGGCCAAGGCAGGAGAATCGCTTGGGCCCAGGAGTTTGAGGTTGCTGTGAGCTAGGCTGACGCCACGGCACTCTAGCCCAGGCAAAAGAGTGAGACTCTGTCTCAAAAAAAAGAAAAGAAGATAAAGACTTTTCAAACATTCAAAAATGAAGGAATTTATCATTAACAGATTCATGCTCTGAAAAATAATAAAGCAAGTCCTTCAGCCAGAAGGAAAATTTACTACACGGAAATATGGATCTAAACAAAGGAACACTGAAAATGATAGCTACCTGGGTAAATATGTACTTTTGTAAAAAAAATTAATTCTCTTTCAAAGATCTTTGACTTTTTCCACAAAATAACAAGATAAAATGGAATAATAAAAAATACTAAATTTTTGCAGAAAAGAGAAAAAAGGAAAAAAATCGTTCTCATTAGAAACTATGCAAGCCAGAAGAAAATGGAATAATATCTTTAAAGGGCTGAAGGAAAAAATTCAACCTAGAGTTTTATACTCAGAGGAAATAAAAATGAAAGTGAAATAAAGACCTTTCAGACAAACCAAAGCTGAGAGAATTCATCACCAAAAGACCTATACAACAATATATGTTAAAGGAAGCTCTTCAGACAGAAGCAAAATTACAACAGATGGAAACTTGGATCTCACAAAGGAATGGGAAATACTTGAAATGGCATATAAAAGGTATTTTTTCTCATTTTTAAATTTCCCTAAAAGATAATTGACATTTAAAGCAAAACGAAAAACAATATATTGCAAGATTTATATGTTATATATTGAGAAAAATGCATTGCAGCAATACACAAAGGATAGGTAGAAGAATGACAGTGTAGTGTTGTAAGGTTCCAACAATATATGTGGAATATTGTAGTATTTGAAGGTATACTGTGATAAATGAAAGATGTATATTGCAAATCTTAAAGCAAGCCTAAAAATATAAAACAAAGAGATACAGCTGCCCTGAAGTAGAAATAAATGGAATTGTAAAAAATATATTTAATCCAAAAGAAAACAAGAAGAGAGAAAATGGAACAAAAAACCAGTGGAGCAAATAGAAGACAAATAGCAAGATGGTAGGTTTAAACCCAACCATCTTGATGATTAAACATTAAATGGAAATGGTCTAAACATTACAAATAAAAGAGAGAGATTGTCAGGCTGGATTTTTAAGACAGGAATCAACTATGTGCTGTCCACATCTGACTTTGAATATAAAGACTGAGAAAGGACCAGGCGTAGTGGCTCATGCCTGTAATCCTAGCACTCTGGGAGGCCAAGGCAGGTGGATTGCTTGAGGTCAGGAGTTCAAGACCAGCCTGAGCAACAGCGAGACCCTGTCTCTACTAAAAATAGAAAGAAATTAGCCGGACAACCAAAAATATATAGGAAAAATTAGCCAGGCATTGTGGCACATGCCTGTAGTCCCAGCTACTTGGGAGGCTGAGGCAGAAGGATCACTTGAGCTCAGGAGTTTGAGGTTGCTGTGAGCTAGGCTGACGCCACTGCATACTCTAGCCCAGGCAAGACTCTATCTCTAAATAAATAAATAAATAAAGACTGAGAAAGATTGAAAGTAAACGGATAGGAGAAAGATATTCTATGTAAACATTAATCATAAGAAACCTTAAGTGACTATTAATATCAAAGTAGACTTCCACTGAAGGAATTTAATAAGAATAAAGAGGAAACTTTCATAATGATAAAAACATCAGTTCATCAAGAAGATATGAAGATCTTAAGTGTGTATGTACTTAAAAACAGGGCATAAAAGTATATGAAGTAATAAATGAAAAAAATTAAAGGAAAGATAGCAGGTCCACAATTGGCAATATTAACACTTCTCCCTTGGTAATTTATAGAACAAGTAGGCAGAAAATCATCAGGGATAAGGACTTAACACTGTCAACCTGACTTAACCTAATTGGTGTGTATATAACCCTCTCATCAACAACTGCAGAATACACCTTCATTCTAAATTCATGTGAAATATTCACAAAATTAGACTATAATGCTGAGTCATAAAACAAGACTCAATTAATTGAAGAGGATTGAAATCATACAGAGTATATTCTCTGTCCACAACAGAATTAAAATGTATATTAATAACAGATTGTTAACTAGGAAGTTCCTAATACTTGGAAGTTACACATTACTAAATAACTCATGGACCAAGGAGAAATTACAAAGAAAGTTATAAAATATCTTAAACTGAATGAAAATTAAATCACAATTTATCAGATTTTATGGGATTAATTTAAATCAATATTTAGAGAAAAATTAGCTTTAAATGCTTATATTATAAAAGAAGAAAGGTCTGAGTCAATAACTATGAAACAAAAAGAACTTCAAGAAATAAAAACATACTGTTGGAATTAAAAATATATTGGGTTAAAAAGCAGGTTTAGACTCAAATGAAAAAATAATTAGTAAATTATAAGAAAGATCTGAAGAAACAATCTGGAATATAGCACAGATAACAAAGTTATGGCAGTTAATAAGAGAGGTTAACATTTAGAGAATAGAGAAGATTCAACTTAGTAAAACCAGGAATGAAAGAGGGGATATTACTACTAACCCTACAGAAATAAAAAGGATTATAAGGGAATTCTGTGAACAATCATATGCCAACAAATTAGGTAATTTTAATGAAATGAACAAATTCATAGAAAGACACAAACTACCAAAACTGACTCAAGAAGAAATAGAAAATATGGTAGACTTGTAACAAGTAAAGAGAATGAATTCATAACAGCAATAACAAAAACTACCCACAAAGAAAAAGCTCAGTCCCAGATGGCTTCCCTGGTGAATACCAGTCCTTCACAAAGTGTTCTAAAAAAAAAAAGAGGAGGAAGGAATTCTTCCCAATTCATTATATGAGGCCAGTATTACCCGGATACCAAAACCAGACAAAGACATTACAAGAAAACCACAGACCAATACCTATTATGAATATATACACAAAAATCCTCAGTAAAACACTAACAAATTGAATCCAGTACATATAAAAAGGATTATACACCATGATCAAGTAGGCTTCATCCTAGAAATGTAAAGTTGGTTTAACACCTAAAAAAATCAATTAATGTAATATACCATATTAATAGGATAAAGGACAAAAGGATAAAGCCTCATAATCATCTCAATAGGAGTAGAAAAAGTATTTGAGAAAATTCAACACCCTTTCATGATGAACAAAAACAAAAACTCAACAAACTAGAAATAGAAAGGATCTCTCTCAACCTGACAAGAGACATCTATGAAAAATCTACAGCTAACATCATACTTAGTGGTAAAAGACTGAATGCTTTCCCCCTGAGATCAGGAATAAGACAAGAATGTTTGCTCTTGCCATTTCTATTGAACATTGTGCTGTAGGTTCAAGCCAGGGCGATTAGGCAATAAGATGAAATAGGCTTCCGGAATGGAAAAGAAGTAAACTATCTCTTTTTGCAAATGGCATGATTGTGTATATAGAAAATCCTAAAGAAACCACTAGAAAATGATTAGAAATAATAAATGAGTTCAGCAAGGTTGCAAGATACAAGATCAATATACAAAAATTAGTTGTGTTTTTAGAGTAGTAATCAGCAACCCAAAAATAAAATTAAGAAAATAATTAAATTTACAATAGCATCAAAAAGAATAAAATATTTAGAATTAAATTTAACAAAAAAAGTTCCAGATTATACATTGCAAACAAGATTATTACAAAGAAGAGTTTGAAGCATTTCCCAAAAAGCAACTCTTGGTTTTACTTGTCTTATCACCTGTCTCTTGCAAGCGTCAAGGATTGATATGCAATTCTAGAACTTTAGAATTTGCCAAGCAAGTCAGTTTTTTTCTTATTTTATTCTTTCCTACCTGAAGTCATCAGTCCCATAACCAATCTCTTGCTTCTCTTTGTTCATTTTTACATCAAGGAGGCCAAGTTTCTAATCCATAGTGAATCTTGTTGGGGTAAATCAATTCAGAGTGGTTAATGAAGGAAAATGGTTTCTTGCAACATCTTATTAACCAACTAAATACCTTTGTAACTTGGAGGAGTAATCAGCAACCAAAACTGGGTCTGAGAAAACAAAAGAGGCAGCCAACACAGGCCAGAATGAACTGTTTCTTGTGTGCAAACAATATAAATTTTGTGACTTAATATTTCTCCAGGAATTGCTTTTGTGATGGTTTCACTTTGAAACTTCTGGTATTCTGTGGAAATTAAGAAAAATGTTCTGTATCCTAAGTTGGCTTGGTTCTCCTGACACCAAGGTTAATTTATTGATTTAACCCATCGTTATCAATTCACTGAGTGTCAGTTATATATTTCTGGCCTTCTGGTGTGTGTTGAAGCCCCAGTCATGAATGGGATATAGTTCTTGCCTTTAAGGAGCTTTCAGTCCACTCTGAGAGATAGAAATATAAATAGATAACAGACTGTACAATATGGAAAGGACCATAATAAAAATTCAAACTAAGCACCGTGGGATTCCCAGGTGAGAGAGTAACTTTGCTTAGGGAAGCTGGAGAAGCTTTTATACAGAAGGCAGAATTTGAGCTAATTTTGGAAGAATGAATCAAGATTTTCCAAATAGAGAAGATTAGAAGTAAAGCATTTTAGGCAGAGGAACTAGTAGCATGTGCAAAGACTTAGAAGCATGAAAGGGCCTTTTGGTTTCTGGGAATGGCAAAAAGTTCGATGAGGCTAGAAAATAGAGTACAAAGAGAGCAAAAGATCAGGCTAGAGAAATAAGGTGCGTACCAGTTATCTATTGCTTCGTAACCACCCAAAAACTTAGTAACTTAAAGCAACACTCATTTGCTTGTGATTTGCTGTGTTAGCACTTTAGGCTGAGCTCAACTGAAAATTTCCTCTATGGGCCTCACTCGAGGTATTCATATGGGGACAGTCTTCTAGATATTAGATGGGAGACAACTTGTCCCCATATTGCCATTGTCTAACTGGGCTTCCTCACATGGCAACACCATGCACTAAGACCAGGAAGAACCTATAATATGAAAGCAGAACCCCTTGAGGCCTAGACTTGGAATTCACACACTGTCACTTCTGCCATATTCTGTTGGTCAAAATAAGTCATGTGGCCAGGACAGTTTCAAGGGGTAGAAAAACAGATTCCACTTCTTGATGGGAGAAGCAGCAAAGTCACATTGCCAAGAGGCACATGCACAGGGAGGGGAATTGTTGTAGCTGTCTTTGCAAACAGTCTACCACAGGGTGGAAGCAGATTGTGAAGACTCGCATACAACATAAACAGTTTAGAATGTATCCCGGGGACAACAGGAAGCTATCAGAAGTTTGTTTTTTGGTTTTTCACTTATAACAGTTAAAAAATAAGATTTTCTCCTCAGCACCTCTTATTTAGCATTCATTCCTCTCCTACAATCCACATGGTTATTGTAGAAGCCATCATATTAGCAGAATGGACCACCTTTTGGTGAGTTGTTTGAATTAGGAGTGGGCCAATCGGAATCCTTCTTTTGTATTGTTTTTCTACTGAAAATGAGAGTTGGACTCTTGCTAAAAACCTGAAGCTTTAAGATGTAAACCTTGGGGAGTATTAGGTAACTATGTTTGCAGCTATATGAAAAAAGCCAGTCTGCACAGAGAAGCAGAGATGAGAAATAGAGAGTCCTGATGGCCTTGGAGTCCACTAAGTCTGACATCCCTCTCTGCCTAGGCTTGTTCAAGTTTAGTCTATCTCTTGCAACCAAAGGAGTCCCAACTAATATAAAAAGAGGTTAATACCTGCAAGTGGAGAGTTGCAAGTGACAACATAAAAATCCAAAGTCAGCTGAGTTTGAGTATAATGGTTATTGGGAAATTATTTTAACTGGTTATTGCTGGTATATAAGAAAGCTGTTCTTATATTTTGTGTACAACCACCCTACTGTGATAGCTTTTCAGCTGAATCTCTTGGAGTTTCCTAGACCAACAATCAGATTAACAGAAAACAATTGTATTTTGTGTTTTTCTTTCCTATTATATAGGAAAGAAATTTCTTTTTCTTATCTTATATGGTTGGCTATGCTCTCCAGAACAGTGTTTTATATATATAATAACAATGATATTCAGTATGCTTATCATGTTCCTAACTTTACAAGAAAGATTCAAATGTTTTCATTGTGGATATAATTTTTATAGTTCTTGCCTATACAATACTCTTCATCATAGTAAGAGGATCTTTTTCCTTCTAATCTAAATTTAATCTATATTTTTAAAATTTTGAAATGGCTATCACATTTTTTTCAAATATTTATTATTTATTAAGATCAAATAATTTTTATACTCTACAATAATCCCCACTTGTTTTGATGCAGTATTGCTATACTGCCATCCTGAATTTTACTTAATAATACAGGCATTCTTTGTTTTGCAAGGTACCATGTGAACTGGAACTTGTGCATATCAGAGTCACTCCCTTGCTTCGCATGGTATTAATGTGCACAAATTTTATTTAATATAATGAAGTACAAAATGAAAATTGCCTCTGTATTATTTGGGAAAGTTTATATTTATATTCATATACTTTGGTTTTGGTGCAATGTTGGTCAAATTTGCATGAGAAAAAAATGTCTTTTTCCTATGCCCTAAAACTGTTTAAATACAAAAGAAAATCTGAATTGACTCCATAAAGCCATCCCTTTAGGAACAACATGCATCTTTGACAATTATTTCACTCTCTTCTCTTGTTTAGGCTATTCAGATCTTTTACCTCTTATTGAACAAACTTTGGTAATTCATATTTTGCTAGAAAATTATTCAGGTTATCTAGATTTTTAAATTAATACTCATAAATTATATGATTTTTTATATTATTTAATCTCTTCCTTTTCCATAGTCTTTCTTATTCCTAATATTGTTTAAATGTATACATACCTTCTTTCCTTCCTTTTCTCTTTTTCTGAAGTTATACCTGCTAGAAGTTTGTCAACTCTATATGTATTTTCAAAGATTACATATTTTTATCTACCCCAAATTATATCTTTTCTAGTCTATTATATATTTTTATTGATTCATTCTATTATTTTTTAATTTGGTTTACTTTTTCTAGCTTTTTGAATTTAATAGTCAGTTTGGCTGGGCGCGGTGGCTCACGCCTGTAATCCCAGCACTATGGGAGGCCGAGGCGGGCAGATCGTTTGAGCTCAGGAGTTCAAAACCAGCCTGAGCAAGAGCAAGACCCCGTCTCTACCAAAAGTAGAAAGAAATTAATTGGACAGCTAAAAATATATAGAAAAAAATTATCCGGGCATGGTGGCGCATGCCTGTAGTCCCAGCTTCTCGGGAGGCTGAGGCAGTAGGATTGCTTGAGCCCAGGAGTTTGAGGTTGCTGTGAGCTAGGCTGACACCACGGCACTCTAGCCCGGGCAAAAGAGTGAGACTCTGTCTCAAAAAAAAAAGTCCCAAAACATCAAATGCTGGCGAGGATGTGGAGAGTCAGGAACACTCTTACACTGCTGGTGGGACTGTAAATTAGTGCAACCTCTGTGGAAAAGAATTTGGAGATAGCTCAAAGAGCTAAAAATAGAAATACCATTCGATCCAGCAATAGCACTATTAGGCATCTACCCAAAGGAGCAAAAGACATTATATAATAAAGACATCTGCACCCGAATGTTTATGACAGCACAATTCACTATTGCAAGGATGTGGAAACAACCCTAGTGTCCATCAATTCATGAGTGGATTATTAAAATTTGGTATATGTATACAATGGAATATTACTCAATTATAAGAAACAACAGTGATCTAGCACCTCTTATATTTTCCTGAATAGAACTTGAACCCATTATCCGAAGTGAGGTATCACAAGATCGGAAGAATGGGCTCCACATGTACTCGCCATCAAATTGGCACTGACTGATCAACACTATGGTGCTCACAGGGTAGTAATATTCTCCAGGGATTAGGGGGTTGGGTGGGCTAAACTCACAACTAATGGACGTGATGAGCATTAGAGACGTGTCTCTAATCCTGGCTTGGGTGAGGCAAAAACATAAAATGTAACCAAAATGTTTGTACCCTCTTAATATCCTGAAATAAAAATAAAAAAGAATGCTAATTTATTTCAAATGATGCTCTGAAAAATACATCAAAAGTATGTCAGTTTGCCATACAAAAAGGACAGATTATGTTCATTAGACAGGTCAGTTCTGGCCCCAAATGTCCATTGTGATTACAGTTCCAAACAGGACATTTTATGAGGCAAAATTCAAACAAGGAACTGTAGTTTTGATAGAGACTAGGAGCTTCTTTTTTGCCTTCCTGGCCCTTTACTATTTTCTGCTTTATAATGGTTTATTTGCTTCCAGTTCCATTTTTCTAGATGCTTTAGGAAATCTAAAATTGTTCTCAACCCACTGCTAGTATCTTCAGATCACCTTCAAGTAGAGGTGGGAGAGATTCTTTCCTGTTTATGCTCCTGGTTTTCTACTCTCCTCCCAGCTCCAATGACTATAACAATATGATGTGATCTGCAGTTAATTACCTTCATAAGGAAGCTTGTCCTGGAAATAAACTCATTGCAAATTTCACTTTGGAACAAGAAAAGTATAAATAAATATGTTAAAAGCTTTCCAGTGTTTTTTCCCCAACCATACCAGTGCTCCTCTTCCCCCAGCATTTACATTTCTGTTTTCACTTGTTTCATTTGTGTGATATCTTACTACTTTTAAGATAGGTGAACTTCTCTCTTAAAGGGAATCCTTGGTCAAGTTACTTTACCAATGTTAGCACCTTTTCTCTTGTGAGAATTTAACACATTCCCTCCAGTTTCTTCTAGTGGACTTTTTGACAGCTACCTTCTCAATTCAAGCTGACATTGGAAAGGCAACACTGGAGAAGGAGGATGAATTACATTAATCTTGACATCAGGGAAAATTTGATGTAGACTTTTGAACAGGTTTGTCCCCTAGAAAAAAAATCCATAGATTTTAGGACAGGATGTTTTTCTTATGATGGCTCTATTGCCCTATTGTTAAGACAAATCGATTTGTGTCCTCACATCATGGAGTCCACCCTGAATTACTTCCAGAATTTTTCTATCAGAAGATATTAGGACAGCAATCTTGATGGATGTAGGGCTAAGAAAACTTTTCTTAAGAGACAGATTTGGTCAGGTGTGGTGGTTCATGCCTGTAATTCCAGCACTTTGGGAGGCTGAGGATGGAGGGTTGCTTGAGGACAGGAGTTTGAGACAAGCCTGAGTAATATAATGAGATTCCAACTCTACAAAAAAGAAAAAAAAATCACTGGGAATGGTGGCACATGTCTGTAGTCCCAGCTACTTGGGAAGAAGAGATGGAGGATCACTTGAGCCTAGGAATTTGAGGCTGCAGTGAGCTATGACTATGCCACTGCACTCCAGCCAGAGTGACAAAGTGAGACCTTGTCACTAAAAATAAAAAAGAGACAATTATATACAGAAAGAACACCAAAAAAATAAAAACCCAACAACTTACATTATATTTTATTGGGACTGGGGCTTCAGCTCCTCAGTTGAGTGGAGCTGGCTTCTGTAGGGTGCTCATGTGATGAACCTGGGTTGAGTAATGCACACACTACATGAGTTGTTTCTCTCCAGTAGTAACACACAAATGAAATAGAATACTCCTATAAAAAATTCTGATTTTTTAATCAATATAACCAATGCTTTGCCCAGGAGAGGTAAAGAACAACTCGGAGATCACAGGAGCAACTGAAGCCACGGTATCCAATCCAGGTTTTCCCTAATCTTGGCTGCATTAGCATTATCTCAAAAATCCAAAGAATTAGAACTTCAGTACCTGCTCCAGCTTGGCCATCTGATAAAATTCTATTTATTCTTTGAGGCTTATCACAAGCAGAGCCTCCTCTGCAATGCTTCTCTGATTCTTGCAAGGCTGTGAGGTTCATATCTTCAATGCAATCAGTTCCTTCTTT
>CAUYSK010032277.1:0-12788 GCA_963575035.1 Avahi laniger
AACTGAGGAAGGGACTGCAGGAAAATGTAGCAAACAACAGCAAAGAGCAGGAACTTGAGGTTTTGAGGCATCCACACCTGTGGAGCTGCAACTTTGTAATCAGAACACCCTTCAGTCATGTATATCAATCACCTGGTAACATCCCACACCTCCCCTAAGCCCTTCCACAGACCAGATCAATAAAAGGAAACCACCTGGGAGCCCTCAACATCTTTCTGCACTCATGAAGACCCATTCCTCTCTGAAACATACTCTAGCTTTGCATAGCTCCCTTCTCTTCTGCCATAGAAGCTGTTTCTATGGAATTGCTTCCTGTCTGTTGTCACTGTGACACCAGCTCTGCTGGTAAATTTTCTAAGCAAGGAGCCAAAGAACCAGGACAAAAGTCTGCCAAGAGGCAGGACCTTACATTGGACTCAAGAAACGTTCCCAGGAAACTAGAACTTGGAGTCTGCTGGTGGGTCATTTAATTATTGTGTCAGCAAAACAAAGACATCCCCTTTGCCTGTTCAAATCCAACCCAAAGGGCAACCCAAATCCACCTCCTTTCTCTAATATCCCTTTATGGTCATCTTTCCTTTCTCTAACTGTACTTAACATATAATCTAATGTTCATGCTCCCCAAAACAAAGAATGAAATCACACCTCCTGCCAGCTTTCCTGACATGTTTAATAGCACCTCCATTCCTGAGACCACTCAGCCTCTTAAAAATATGGTGCCCTCTGATTTGTATTTCTCACTATTCCATTCTTTTATTTAATCGTTTGCTAACCATTATCAATTCTACTCCTGCAGCATCTTCCATATATTTTTTCTATTATTCATAATCTCATGTCCCACTTCAGGAGCTTCCTCACTCATCTTTCTCTTTTTAGTCTCTTCTACTGTATTATAGTGTATGTTACACACTTTTTAAAAATCTGGTTGTGTAAATACTCATTTCAGAAACTTTTCCTGGTTCACAATTACCCTCAGAAATTACTCCCAGTTCCTTCAAACTTTTCTCATTCTACCCTGTTTCTTATGAAACTTCCAGTCAACAGTAAGTGTTGGACTCTATCACAGATAGATCCACTATTCCCTAGGAAAAAGTGCAAAGGGCTGTGTGGGCATTTTGCACATTTTCTCATTTTAATTTTTTATGATTGATTATTTTGATGTCCTCAAATGTTTTGTGTCCATTCTCCTTGGGTAAATTTAAAAAAATGCATCAAATATATTAACCATGATATGAAAAATCAGAAAAAAAAATAACTAGTTTACCTTGAAACATGGATCTGATTAAAGAAGTGTGGAGTAAAACTCCTCAAAATGGTGACAGATTGAAAAAAATCTTCCCCTATGTGTGGTAGTTATAATGGATTATGGATTTGCTGTTGTGAATTGGGCTTCATGAACAATCAAGTAAATCCTTTATCATTTGCTCTTCTGTGATCAAATCTTTTGCCAACAGGAAAGGAAAAGATAGTTTCTGCACAGAAATTTGTTCATGTTTTTGACAATTATCCAGTTTCTGGAAATACAAGTTGTATTTGGTTTTGATTAACTCTCACATTTCTACCTGCCTGCAAGACAGCTCTGCTCTGAATACCTCCAACCAAACATAACCAAAGTGAATCTGCCACAAATCTCCCACGTCATCATAAACCATCTCCTCCTTGAGACTTCCTGAGTTTTGTTAATAATACCACTATTTAAAAAACATTGAATCAAAAACTTCTTCCTTAGATTCTTCCCATTCAGTCATCCTATGCTTCTTTATAGCTTTAAACTTACCAATGACTCATGAATCTGTGTCCTCCTTTACACGTCGGATGTCATCAAGATGGAAAGATCCTCATAGCTCTTTAGGTTGGAAAGCCTAACTGAGCTCAGGTTTCCTCTCTCTCCTTCTTAAATCCCTTGAACACTCCACTCTACTGCCATAATTTGAAGTTCATGGATCCTGCCTTTGCTCACAGCTTCCTATAGCTCCATTTGCAAAGATTTTAGGTCTAAGTTAAGTAATCTGTGAACAGGTTTATTAAACAATACACCAGTATGATATTAATAGGCTCAGCACCCCCTCTGACTTTTTTTCCAAGTTGTGGCATGTTTTTTAAAATCGGTAACAAATATAAGATCCACATACATCTATAATCACCTTCTAGGGCTATGTTAAACTAGGTAAAGAAAAAAATTTATAAAAATAATAAAAGGCTGGATCTTTTATAAAGCCACAATAATTCCTAACAATTACATGGTACTTACATTTCGCCAGACACTACTCTAAGAGGTTTACCTATATTAACTCATTTAATCATTTCAACAACTCTATGTAATAAGAATAATAAAGTAAAAATACCACAGTTTTCTCTTTAATACATCCACCACTGTCAGATTAATCTTTCCAAATCATAGCTCAGAGTATAACACTCATCTCTAATAGCCTTAAATATTTTTCTGTTGATTTATGGGTAAGTTCAATAGCCTTGCCTGAAATGCAGAGGCTTGCATATTTTGACTCTAACTTCCTGATTTCTACTTCACTATAACTCCATGCTTCATGCTTCCCTCCCTAAACACATTCCATGTTTTCCCACTTCCATACCCTTTTTCCATCCTTTTTCTTCCATTTTTCCTAGATCTGAAAATGAAACTATATACAGCCTTTGGGTACCAATTTTTGCTACATATTTTTTTATTTCAAAAAATCAGGGGGGTACAAATGTTTTTGGTTACACGTATTGATTTTGTTATGCTTGAGTCAGGGTTATAAGTGTGCCCATTTACATGACTTTTCCCCCTAAAGATTTTAATTAACCCACTCATATAATCTCTCCATCTTTAATACCTAATATATTGTTGTAAATCTCTTAGCTTTTGCCATATTCCCTCCAGAAATGTAGTAATTTATGAATATATTTTTCTACATTCTGGTGAAAATTCATTGAAGACAAATATATGCCATTTTCCTCTTTCTTTTTCAGAGAAGAATGAAATAAGTTGAATATAAAATGATTAGAACAGTGCCTCACACATGGTAAATGCTCAATGAATTTGAGGTATTATTCACTAGAGAAACTATTGAATATTCATGAGAAATCCAATGGCACCACAGTCCTTTGACTTAACTATCATGACTCCTATTTAAGAAGTGAAGAAGCTGCATCTCAGATAGGCCAAATGACATTTCCATATTTTTATACAGCAAGCAGTAGCAGTGCAAACAAGGTTTTGAACCCAGATTGCTCTGATTGTAAGACTGTTCCATGATGAGCAGGTCTATGCAAACCTATCCCCAAGTCAAAGGGAGCTGAGAGGTTGAAGAAAGAGGCTGACATATCCAGTTTCTCAGAAAGAAACATTTCATAGAGACTTATGAACAGAAGCCATGTTTCAAGTGGCCACTAGACAGTGGACCCCTCCACTATTACCCCCTATACTTAGGCCTTCTATAGGATAGGGAAGGAATGTGCAGGAGAATTAAAGTTGACGGCTCAGGAAAAGCCAAGAATGCTATGTCAGTCTGCCTAAAGGCAGGATGTATGGTCAAGGTTGTTTTGCTGTAAGGGCAGGATTTAACAGGAGATAAAATAGAAACCTAAGAGACATTCCCAGAACAGAAATCAATCAGAAGTCAACATGGCAGATTAGCATCCAACATGGAGCTGCTTTAGTCTCCACAAAGACTAATTCTATCTTTATATTTTGCCATTTGTCAACATAGTGATGCTCATTATTAAATTAATTACTGGATTCTGAGGCTAAAATCAGGATTAATGGATTGTTAATTTAAAACCTTAATATCAGGCCAATTCTGGCTTAATGTCTATAGTTATAAATAAAGTTTTATTGGGACACAGCCATACCCATTTGTTTACATATTGTCTATGGTTGCTTTCATGGCAGAGTTCATAAAATGATTAGAACAGTACTTCGTTGTGACAGTTGTGACAGAGACTCACACAGCCTAAAATATTTCCCATCTGGCTATTTTATAGAAAAAATGTTCTGACCTTTGGTCTATGTCAGTGCTTTTCAACTCTGGTAGACATTAGAATTACATACCCTGAGGTCCTGCCTTTTGAGATTCTTACTGAACTGATCTAGAATGGGAACTTGGGCTGGTGTGGTTTTTAAAAACTACTCAGATAATTTTAATGTGCAGTCAGGCTTAAAAATCACTGGCTAGGAAATACCTTTACAAACTAATTGTGATGCCAATTGAAGCCACAGGACACAAAATTAGAAAATATGGCCAACTCACATTCAAAATTTTGTTATATGCTTGGTTGGTAAAGATACTGGCATGATTTACTCAGTGATTTCATGAGGCTCACAATGTATAAGCACTAATTTTCTGGCTCTGATAACAAAGCCATTGGAAAGAGGAGATATTGGCCTCCTGAGAAAGACTGGGATGATTCTAACACCTACTTCATTTCCCTAAACAAAACTACATTTTATTCCAAAGAATCAGACAAAGGCATTTAATTAGAAAATCATTTGTACCTTGATTAGAAGCCTCACTTGTTTGAAAATACAGAATGCCACTTACATTGAACACAATTGAAACAATTGGAACACAACTTTAATGCACTTGTGTTGTCCATTATCTACTTAATTGGCTTATAATTGTAAACACAGTTGTCATGTATGTTTCATAATAATGATCCTTGAATAAGTACACACACACACACACACAATCTCTAGCTTATATTATGTAGGATTTATAAATGACGCAATTACAACTTTTTGGCTCTGAGTATTGTGTGTGTGTGTGTGTGTGTGTGTGTGCATGTGAGAGAGAGAGAGACATGGAAGAACTACCTAAACACTACTGAGATTAAATTCTGTGGCATGTCCTCTTAATTTTATAGCAATGTGGTGGTCTCTATGAATTATGAAAAGGGATCAAAAGAGGGATCAATCTGTGAAAAGAATGTCTCTACAGTTTTCATACTCACCCAACTCATGAGAGATACTTCATTTAATCCTTCCTACAGGGCTTGGGGAATTCCTAGAGAGGTAGAATATTAGGAAGACTATCTAGAGTATGGAACAACAAAGGCTTTCAGTTTATTATCTGGTGTCATTAGAATCATTATGGGTAGCCATAGAGGAATCACACTAAAGCTATCCCTACTGCTCCTTTGGCTCACTCTGTCAAAGTATCTGCAATCCAGTTCACTAAGCCTATGCCCGTAAGATCCTCACAGAGAGTTGAATCCTGTGTCACTGAAAAGAGAGGGGAGGCCACAATAATAATTTGGGAAATAATGTTAATATAAATAATTAAATTTTCCCCAATTCCTGACAACCTATATAAGAGGAACTTCTATCTCTCAGAGGCAATGGGGAGAAAGAATCTACCCCTTCTTGCCTCTCTTGGTAGTTTCTCTTCATTGAAGGAAGAATTCTTTATCTGATTGGTGAGACTGCCAAAGTACAGTTGCCATTGGTCTTTATTTCTCTTTCAGGCAGATCTAATATGTTAAAGGCTCAATGTAGCACTTGAATTTTGGAATCTTGACCTCTCTGTGCTTGATAAGGAATGAGGTCGGCCACTATCTTCTATGCAGTCAGCTGGGTAAGTGTATGCTCTGCAGATCTAGTCTTTCTACTTGAATTTTAGACTGCAAAAAGAAATAAAATGAGCTAGGAAGTCTATTCTAAGTTCTCATTTCTGCTATATTCTTTAATAAAAACAGGCAAAAATGAAGCTTTCTCCATCAATTCTGAATTTGCAGGAAAGATGCAAGAGATTAGTTAGCAGTTTTAAGCCCTAAGTATTAGTTTCTGAAATATTTACCATTCTTTGTATGATTCAAAGCATAAATCCTTCATAATAACCCTGTGGGGTCACTGAAATAGGCACTTTTTTCAAATCTTTCTCAAAAGGCTCTGGCTCTCCCCTCCTATTGCACTTACAGGGCTGTAAAAGAATCCACTGCAATTATTTATCCCTATATCCATCCTTCCACCACACTTCCACCAGACTTGACCCTTTTGGCAGCACATTGGATTATCCAAAACTTTAGTGTTCCTTTCCCAACAAGCTCCACCAAGCAGTCTAATTATCACTCCTGAGAAGTTCTGAATCCTTTAACTAAGCATAAGCATCACAAACCCATAGGTATTAGCATACCTAACTAAAGAAAGTGGAAAAGAGTGGAGCTGACAATCTCACTCTTTATATGAAAATTGTTGACATTGTGCCATGAGTTTACAGGCCAGTGGCTACAGTGTAGTGGTACATTATCTTGACGAACCATCAGATACTACACATGCCCCAATTTTTTGCTTTTGTTTCCCAATATCTGGTGCTGTCCCAAGCTTGCACATGGGATACCATGGAAAGATGAAATATAATTTTGCTAAAAGGTGTTTGGACACTGAAAAAAAATGCTAGAAACAAAATTATCTGTGGTACTCCCACTTAGTTCAGGTTTTAGACGTGAGATGTGAGTTTTGGCACTAGTGTGAGCTATGAAAAGCCATTTGGACAACCATCATCAGAGAGTCTATTTCTCATGCCTGTTCTTCTTGGTCTTATTTTAAACAAGGACATCAGGAGGATTTTGTGAAATCTGATCTCCTTATTTCCCAAATCAGAAAACTGTGTATCATGTATGACAAAGCAGCTCATTCATCCCCATAACAACTAATGACAAAAACAGAATTTATACCTTCAGGTGGAATAGAATAGTAGGAATAGAGCTATTTTTAAAAGCAAATCTTGTTTCCATTCCACTGTCTTATGAGAGAATTACCAGTTATATATATGAGGACTGTTAACGAGACTGGATACCAGACTGTATGTAGAAAATAATTTCAAAATATTATGGAACATATTATTTTAGAGATGGCCCTAAAACATCAAAGGCTCTTTAAGATTCAGCAATCAAATAAACACAATTTGCATAACACTCTGCATTATTATTATTTCAATAATGAGAAGCATTTTTCAGAAATTGGTTCTGCATTAACATACTAAAAGGCAGATGGTCATAGACATTTTAAGAACATCTTGAGTTAATCTTGACCTTGACTTGCTTCAGACATCACAAATAACACATCCCTAAAATCTGCCAGTTTGAGTTCAAATTGTATCTTTTTATGTTCTCTTTATTTAAAAAAAAAAATAAGCTCTAAAATGTCCTTCTTAAAAGAACTCAATCTCTCATGGTTCAGAGAGATAGAAGGAAATCTGGAAGAGGTCTGCTCAGTTTAGGTATTAGTTGATTGCAATGAACATTGCAACATTTTTCTAACTTTTCTAATTTTTCAAATATCAACTGATCTGATATTTGAAATGAACTAAAATGCAGCTGTCAAATTATATAGGTTCAAACTATATTGGCATGTTAACAATATATTGATATGTTTCCATATTTTTGGTGGTAATTTCCTGTATCTAACTTTTACTATGGCCCTCTTCTAACAGTTTGTAAAAATTAAGGTCTGAAATCACTAATGCTCTATCTCAAAGAGCACACAAAATAGAAAGAAAATCAATTTTGAAATCATAATCCTGCTTTTCTCAGTTGAATGCCCTTGAAAAAATTACTTAAGTTTTCTGGATATTTCCCATCTATAAAATAAGAGTACCTGCCTAAAAGTTTAACATGATGAAATGAAGGAATTTTAAAATATTTGTTTTCACCTCTTAAAATAACCCATAGCAACCCAGTTCTACCAATATTTCTCATATTTGCCATTTTCCCAATTACTTTTTCCTGACATGTAGATTAATCTTTATATAAAGAATGATAATTTTGCTAAAAGGTATTTGGACCCTGAAAAATGCTAGAAACAAAATTATCCATGGTTATCCCACTGAGTTCAGGTTTTAGACATGAGATGTGGGTTTTGGCACTGGTGTGAGAATGGTTAATAGCTGCCAAGATGCTGCTGCATGCTAAATATATTACTGTTTGCCTATATGAATTATCTCCCCATGTTTGTTGAGAGAACAGTGCTTACCTGAAATGCTGCAGTATCATAAAATAATTCTTCAATAATACATTCTAGTTGAAGGGGAGATATTTCAGTCAGACAAGATTCTGAGGCCGTAAGGTTTAAGTAATTAAGTCAAGTAATCAAAGGGTTTTATGGCTCATAATGGATAAATTCATCATTCACTTAAATAACCTGAGTAGCTAAAAGCTTTTGATAATTTTCTCATTATAAAATTCAGTTGTTTAAAGATAAACTGTTTTCTAAAATTGACCAAGCAAATTCTGTAACTCATGGTTCTGGCACCTTGCTATTACAACACCATATAAATATCTTCCTTACTGAAGTATATTTGGGGTTTGTGGAATATTCATTTGTGTGCCTGGACACTCCATCAAACAAAAAAAGTTCTACATGATTAAACAGAATATATTATTCTTCCTCTTTATTTGCATAATAAATCAAATCTACACTCTGGGTCACTGAGTGCTGGTTACAGCGTCTAACAAGTAATGCCTTCAACCTCACTCTTGATTTTCAAATTGAAATAATTTTATGGAGATACAAATTCTCCACATTATGAAATTTCAGATGAATTTCCAGAATATGAGGCTTCTTTTAATATGAACATTGAAGCTATGTGATGCCAAAGCAAATAATTCTATTAATTGTACAGTTTGGAGCTTGGCCCATGACAAAATGGCTGATATATCTACTTTTTAGATTGAATATTGTGTTAGGATATTACAGATTCTTTTCTAACAGCCTAAATTCAGGTCACAGCAATGGTATGTCTCTGCTTATACCATTCTGTGTTCTTCTTATTTCCTGTTTTAATAAGAAGATATTAACTGTACTATCCTCAATGGAGGTATAGACCAAGATAACCAGACCCAAATCATAAAAACACTCACCAGTAAATGTTTAATTTATTAAAGTACTAAAACTGAAAGTAACAATAATCCAAATTTGATCCCCATTTTGTTCTTAATTAACCATTAAATACATAATATATGAAAAGATTACTATTTAGGCCCTCTGTAAAATATTGCAATCAAAATTTACACGTAGATATGTATACACAATGAAAAATATATTAAATTTAAAATACATGCACTAATTACAGTGTGTTTATATATTAAAATGGGTGCTCCCAAGTTGAAAAGCTAAACTATGTACATTCTTCCCAGGTTTCAGATTTGTCCAGCCATATCTGAAGGTGGATGAGTCAGGCCCTCCAGAAATCTATTTATGTAACGGATCTAGTAGCCTTCTGTGCAATAACTCATTTCAAGAAAAAAGGAAGTTGAGGAAGATTACATTGGTACAAGAACAATAGAACAGTGCTGAAAAGAAAGCGTAATCTTGAGACAGAGAAGAGTATTGATCACTTACAGCTTTATTATCTAATCTCCATGAATTTAGGTATGACAGGTAAGTAGAGTTCTTAGAATTTTTTAAAAAATCAGTAAAAATAAAAGAGCTGTCTTTCCTGAACTTTTTGAAAGCATTGAGGAAATGAGGTAGTCCTACTATGTAACCTGGGTAACAGAATAAATCAAAAATAGGGGAGTGAAGTACAATCTTTCGTGGCATCATGTACTGAGAAATATAAGCTGGAAGTTAGCATGAGCAAAGATATGAACCAGAGGAGGAGGAGAAGACAGCATGCTATATCAAGAAGTTTTTGATGGCTTCAACAGAAGACCATAAAACAGAGGAGAAATGAAACAAATAAAAAAAAAAGCATGAGTTCATGAGCAAATAAGATGCCCCCTGGAGATTTTAATAGCTATTTGGATTGAGCTAAATTTTTGTAACTCTTTCCCCTGATTTTAAACAGTATAGGAAAATAGAAAAAGCACACATTAAAGCAAATATAATTTACTTGTGATCTCATCAAAATCACGAAGAGTTAGAGGAAAGTAGTGACCACAAAAACCAACTGTAACCACGACAAAATTCTGTTGTTATTATTATTGCGATCTTATGTTTACCCCTGAGTAGGATAGTCTTGTTAATTTTATGTGATCACATTAGTATACACTATAGATACCCTATTTCTTGTGAGTCCTTTATAGATACCTATTTTTTATGACTCTTTTCTTAAATAAGCCATTTTCCTCTACTTTACTAGAAGTCAGGTTTTTTCTGTCATTTCTATATTTGAAAATCTAGGCAATGACATCCCTAGAAAGATGGAAGCATCAGATGAACAAAATATCTAGACAGCCTCAGATGCGTTTGTTCTCTTAGTTGAGCTCTAATGGCTCTTGGCTTACTTTCCATTTCCTTGAATTCCTTCAGTAAACACTATAGCAGTCTACCTCCTCCCGAAGAAATCAACACAGAGATTAATACTCACCCTATGGGATACAATTTCATGTCATTAACAGTGTGAAATCAACAGCAGTAGCAAAATGAAGCATATTTTGAGTTCAGGTCAGTCCCTTATTGGCGACATTTCATTTACTATTACAACTTAAGTTTTGTCATTTTCTCAGAAAATTGAATGTTCTAGAATAATAATGGTTTCATTTATTACTGCTTTACCTAATATTCACGCCTTTAATGACATCAGACAGGACCCAAAAATATGTACTATGACAGTATAATATAACTGAGAAAATGCTGGTGCCATGATATTAAAGGCATAATCGATTCTAAGATATTGCAAAAGAAAGTGTCCTTTATTCAAAAATTTTAGAGGTAACATTAATTAGCGATTTGAGCTGAACATTTGGAGGCATAGTGTTTTATCTCCAGATCCCTCATTAGTTTTTGAACATTTGAATCCCAACAAATTGTGTATTTCCTAACACATGATAGAAATGCATATTGAATAAATAAATGAATGAATTCTTCAGTTTTGAGAGTGCAGTAGAGTTGCAAATATCTGCATTCATCAGCCTTTGTAGGATGGACCATGGATGATAGACTCAGATTAATGGAAGTTATTAAGTCATTGCTCTATTGCTGACACCAGTCACACAGGATCTGTCCAGATAATCTTCCTGTTTATTCTGCACTCTATCCAACCCACAAGTTTGGTCATCGTTTCCACCAACTCAATCCTCTCCTTTCCCAAACCTTTTCATCCCTATTACAAGACCTGTGAATTTCAATTTCTTATTCTGATTTTCAAGGACTTTCATGATCTGTGGTCCTACTGAACCTCATTTTCTATCATTGTCTTTCCCATGCCTTTATCCTTTCCTTGCTTGATTTCTGATGGCACCCTGATGCACAGACATTCAGAGATCATTCCCATGTCTGTAATTTATGTCATGAAGTACTCCTTGCTGCAAATACTCTTTGATCCCTTCTGTCCTTTGTAATCCCACTCAGTCTTCAATACCTAGACTCAGGTCCTGCTATAGTTTGAATGGGTCCCCCAAAGAGCATGTGTTGGAAACTAAATTCTCGATACAATAGTGTTGGAAGGTGGGGCCTACTGACAGATGTTTAGAACATGAGGGCTTCACCCTCATAAGGGAAGTAATGCTAGTTATAAAGGGCTTGGGGGTACGAGTTTAACCTCTTGCTCTGTCGTGTTCTCTTGCCCTTCTGCCTTCCACTGTGGGATGATACAGCAAGAAGGACTTTGCCAGAATCTGATACCTTGATGTTGGTCTTCCATGCCCCAAACCGTGAGAAATAAATTTCTTTTCTTTATAAATTATCCAGGCTGCAGCATTTGGTTATAGCAATACAAAATGAACTAAGACAGATACTCTGTGAAGTCTTTTCAAACTATTGTTCTTTCAATAATCTCTTAATCAGCTGAAATATAAAGTTGCCAGCTTCTACAGATGTGAAAATACTGGTATGATACATGTCTAGGCTTTAAAATTCTTATATTTCAGAAGTAAAAATCAACATGGAAATAAATAATTGCAACGTAAAGAGATAAGTACAAAACTGAGTGTGCATAGACCACTAAAGATGTACATTTATAATTCAATAGTCTGTATTACATATTTGAGAAAGTATTGCATATTTATTGTGCTTGTTGCTTTCTGATGCTGTATATGTTTTCAACACAGTTCAGTTTTTCAATTTCCCTCCTATATGTGTACACAGAACTGAATGTACAGCTGCATTTCAGTCCTTTGATTATAAAATGAAAGGTTAAACTTTATGATTTCAATGGTCTCTCACCCTTGTGTGTCTCCCAACTGCAGATGTATTCTTACTTTACCCAGAAAAAGAATTCATATTTCTAATCCATGGACTTTCAAAGAAAAATGCATTATTTCAGTGTCAGTATAAACAAATTATTCAATTACTTGTCTTTCAAAGGATTATAGTATTATGATAGCTTGAAATCTAAACAGACATATGTTGATATAAAGAGAGAATACACATTTCCTCCATGAACTTTTCTTGGCTAATCTCACTTCATGCAGTACCTCTTGGCTTTGGATTTGACTTTGATCATGTGAAAATGGCTGTCCAAAAGAGTGGCTAGAACTTAGGCTTTGATTAGTCCCCATATTACCAATAATGCTAAGTTGGCAAGTGGCCTTGAAAAGTCATATAATTATTCACAATTTCTGTATCTTCCCTTTAGAATGACATTATTTGTACCTGGTTGAATTTTGGTGATGATTTCATATGATTTTTATATGTTATACATACACAGTGCCTGGCATATAGCTATAATTTATTAAGTGACAATTATCATTTTAACAATACATTGCACTCTTTACATCTATGTATTTTTTTATTCTCTAGTAATTTACTTCTACTTAGTAATCATGTCTTTCTGAATCATCTCTTAAGAGCTTAGAGGGTAAGAAAAACATTTTTTAATGCTTTTTATCCTGCAAATTTCTGGGTGCAC
>CAUYSK010032282.1:0-13073 GCA_963575035.1 Avahi laniger
TGTAGTCCCAGCTACTTGGGAGGCTGAGGCAGTAGGATCGCTTGAGCCCAGGAGTCTGAGGTTGCTGTGAGCTAGGCTGACACCACGGCACTCACTCTAGCCAGGGCAACAACGTGAGACTCTGTCTCAAAAAAAAAAAAAATAAAATAAATAAATCCTTAGTGAATGTGTATTCCTGCTCTATTCCCTTACTGGAGAACAGACATCCAGCCCTGTGGATCTCAGAAGAGGAGAGCTCAGTATTGGGTGGGCTGTTTGGATTGAGGCTGGGGGCCTGGGGATCCATCCTGGGTGGGCCAGACACTGCTTTCTTGTGCCCTGTGGGTTTTTCAGCTTCTTTTTATCTCCCCTCACTCCCTCCCCTCCCAACACACACAGAGACAAATAGCAGGTGCTTGTTGAATTAATGAATAAAATGAAGCCTATTTCTTTGTGGCTAAAGATAGTAGATCCCAAACCAGGCTCCTCAGCCGAATCACCTGGGGTCTTTTAAGAAATCTACTTTCTTGCTCCTCAGATCCAACATCCACTCTCTCTCACACACATACTGATTCCGAATCTCCAGGAATTAACTGAGAACTAATATTTTTTAAAGCTACTCGAGAGACTCTGATGTGTGGACAATTGGGGATATCCTGGCTTAGGACATGACCAAGATGATATGTATTTAATGTACATTTGAAAAGAACTGTTATGTGATTCTAGGATATAAACATTAAATGGCAAATTATTATTTAAACATTGTTTATAACTCCTATGTTCATACCCATGTTCCACTCTGATGCCTCCTCAACTACATAGGGGTCATTTTCAGGGTAACATTGGCGTCAGTGGGTAAGGAGGGATGAATATTTGGGTGGGGCTTGGGATTGGGATGGGAGGGAGAGGTTGGCCCAGATCATAGATGAGAAGCAACCACAAGGGAAAGAGAGTGGGCTGGAGTTTATCTACAAAGCTGTACAAACAAATCAGTTACTACAGCCACCTCCTTTGGCCAGAACTCCACTTCCACGGTGTCTCCAAAGAAAGAGCTTCACCTGAACTCGTCACTCCCCAGTCTCATGCAGAGACACAGGAGCTTGAGGAAGCGGCTTTGTTCCCCGCATTATGGTTCAGCCCAGTCTCAGTTTTTCAAGGAGTAAAGGGCAGTGCAAGAATGAATAACTAATAATAATAAAAGGAAAGCTTCTCTCTGGTGCTTTGAGGTGTTTTTAGCATCCTTGGTTTATTGTGTCTGCTGTATTTGTGACTACAAGCCATCACTTCTATTTAGTTTGACCAACACATCCTGGGTCCCTGTAGAGGTCGTTATTATTTCCATTTCACAGATAGGAAACCCAGGCTCAGAGAGATTGATGTACTCATAAGTTTACACAGCCAAACTCGAGTCTCCAGCCAAGGTAAAGTTGGAAGGTGAACCTAGTTCCCTTGCCTCCAAGGCTCATGATTTCCCCCCAGGCCTTCCTGGGAAGGGCCCCAAGGTAAGAAGTAAGGAATTCACTCTGAACGTGGCTGAGCTTCAGCCAGGATGCAACTGGCTGAGTCCTGATCACTACTTTGGTCACCCCATTGTCGGAAAGGCTCTGGCTGGTGGAGCCTGGGGAGAGGGGACCAGCTCTGGGGGCCATATCCCATCCTCTTCTTCTGGCCCCTTATTCCTCCTTTCCTGGTGCTCCCCCTCCATTCTTTTGCCAGAGTGGCCCTCTTCAAGTGTGTGTCTGGTGCCACGAGAAGCTCTTCTCACCTACCCTCTCCCTTTGCCGTTTTGTGTGTGTATGTGTTTTACTGCATTCATTCATTTGTCTATTCATCTACCAAACCACTCAGCAAGCACTCAGCAGGCTTGGCCAGGCATGGTGCCGGGGCTCAGGCGTCCACGAGTGAGGAAGACCTTTAGGAGCTTTCAAGCAAGAGAGGGTGGTAAATTATATGCCAACACAGTGGAATCAGCACTCCATAGACAGTACAAGCACAGAGAAGGGAGAAGCCAGCCTCCAACGTGGACCTATGTGAACTCAGCTTTTCATGTTGCATGTGGCAAGGGTGCAGCTGGAATGGATGGAAATGCTCACCGTGGGGGGTACAGTGATCACTGGGGCACTGGCTGTCCTGAGGTTGCACAGCTGATCATTGGAGTGGGCCACTGGCCTTCCAGGTGGGAGGGGTCCTCCCTCCTCTGATCCTCTGTTCCTAGGGCCCCTCAGAGGCTTCCTTATTCTGGTTAATTTTCAGTCCCTCAAAATCTGTCCTTTCAGAAAGGCTTCTCCTCCTTCTAGGTAATGTTCTTCCCTGGAGTTCTGCCCACCCCCACTGTGTGTGTGTGTGTGTGTGTGTGTGTGTGTGTGTGTGTGTATGAGACAGCAAGAGAGATGGAGAAGGGGCACACATCCGTGTATCCCATCTCAGCCATTCTCCTTTGCTGGTCTTGGGCAGTAGTTGGACAGCTGGAGCCCCCATTCTGTGCATGGAACCCCATCCTTGCCCTGTGCAGGGAGCACAGTGGGCATATTCACCCCAGTGTTCCCTATCCTCAAGGAGCTTGCAGCCTGGGGAAGAGAAGGCGTGCTCATTTTGCATGACTGGAGAGCGCATACCACACCTGGGTATCAGGAGAAGAGGGAGCCGGTGGGAGAGGAAGGAAGAGGGGGAGGAGTAAGGGTGGGACCATCCATCAATGGAAGAATCCTGGGACAGCCAAAAGCTGCCACCTCCCAGGACGACAGGAACCAGGGACCCTGGGCAGGAGCAGGACTCCCACCTTCCATGGCGGAGCCTCCTGCCCTGTAGGTGGGCTGGACCACACCAGATCTGGGCTGCACCTGTCCCCCAGCGGGGACAGCAGTTCTGAGGTCTCAAGGGCCAAGGGGTTTAAGCTGGCAGCAGAAAAGTTTGTGTTGTCAGCCCTTTTCTGTCTCCCTCTCCCTCATCCACAGCACCCCCGCCCCCCAGCCCCCAACCCAATCCTCCTCCTGTCCTGCTCCTCCTCCCTTTTCCATTTGGAAGAAGGAGGCTTGCTGTCTTTGTATTTTAACTGTAGCAAAAAGATTAAATTGTTTACGAGCCGGGAGCCTCGGCTGGCTGGATGAGCCGGAAGAGACAAAGATAGACATTCTAATTCTCCCCTGTTCTCCGGGCCTCCGTCCCCCTGGCTGCTGCTAATTCTTTTATCTGCCCCCAACACTCCAGGCATTATGTGCATTCATAAAAAAGGGGGGGTGGAGTGGAGAGAGCCCTAGCCGAAGCCAGCAAAATTACTGTTCTCTGCGCGGTTTCTCCGATAGCAATCTCTTGAATGCTGATTACTTTTTCTCCCCTCTCCCCTGCCCCCTCCCCCTTCCCCAGCACCCAACATAAGTTGGTCTTTAACCCTTTATCTTTAGCAAGCAGAAAGACACGGAAAACATCTCACTCAGTGGGTGGAAAAAAAAAAGCAAGGTGGGGGGGAGAAAAAAAAGCCAGCACAGAGAAGAATTACTGTTATCTCCCCACCAGAAGAGGAACAGCAGAGATAAGGGAAGCCTGAAGAATTAAAAGAAACGTAGCGTTGGGGGCTCTAAATTCACGCCGAAGCCGGTTGTATTTGTCTGTCACGGGGGTTCATAATTTTCCGAGGTTGTTTTGATAGACTTATTGTGCGGACTGCATAGAAAACTCATCAGCATTTGTTGCCTCTGAGCATTATTGTCAGAGGTAACTGCGTGTCTATAGACTGGGAGAGATAATGGCTGAAGTCGAAAGCAGATAAAGCCCGGGCTCTTCTCATTAAGGACTATCTCTGCCTCCGCAGGCTGGCTGGGATTGAGTGACTGGGGCGGCACACGGGGCATACATTATGCCAACAATGCCAGAGGCGCCGCGGTCCTGCAGGAGGCCGAGTGGACCCGGGGCTCTCGGTGGATGGCCGAGAGGGACACTTGGATGGTGCCCGCAGCGTGGTCAGCAGCAAGGGTTCGAGCCGAGGCACCCAGGGGATCCAGGGGTTTATGGCAAAGCAATGTGTGGGAGGTGGAGCAGTTCTTTGGTTCAATTCTGACATTGCTCAGATGGGGACAGTGAGGTCGGGAGGAGGGAAGCGGTGTGCTTGAGGGAGGGAGAGCAGAGCAGATTCTTGGGATTCTGGGGTCTCGCCGTGGGTCCCTGCCTGAAACAGGGATTCGCTGAGAGAGGGGAGCCCCCCCATAATCCAGACCACTGCCCATGTGGAGGCGTGGAGGGTCATATACTCTTCACACCGGTGACTTGCGGGGCTGTTTCCTTCCCTCCCTTTCTCCAACACATTCTTATTGCGTGTGCCAGGTGCTGGGGAATGCCACAAACACGTTTTGTGGGGCGCACCAGACTGGGGTGCATGGTGTGTAACCCCACTGGCTAAACTCTTGCCTCTAACTACTGTGGAACTACCCTCCTTCTACCCTCCCCACCCCCAAAAGCTGGCAAAAGGGAGAAGGCAGATCTGAACAGAGAGACTTACAAATGTCACCAAGACGTGTTTCTGTAGTGTAGTGGTTATCACATTCCCCTGACAAATGTCCCCATGCCCTACAGCCAGGCTGGGACCAAGCCACAGAGTGAAGGAGTAGAACTGGGCTCTGTGTGGCCTGGGAGGAGGCCCTTTCCCATCTGTGAATTGGGGATAACCATGCCCCCTACTTTATAGGGTGGTTGCCAGGACTGATGAAATAACATAAGGAAGAAGGTTTGTTAGCACCGTGCCTGGGCATAGCAAGTGCTTGGTAAACCTCTGCCTTCATCTGGCCCAGAGGGAAGGCTCCGGGGAGAGATCTGAACTGTAAGTGGGTGCTTTAGCCTTGGTACCGGCTCCCATAAAGGGGGAGCCTTGGCATTGCCTGAATTCATCCCTCTCAGTCGGCTGATGAGAAACTGAGCCCAGAGAAGAAAGGGACTAGCCCAGGGCACACCACGGGTCCCAGGCAGAACTGGACAAAGGACTGTGTCTCGCAGACATTGGAGAGCTGCTTTCCTTTCCAGCACCCTGCTCTCTGGGCTCCTGCCTGGGGGGCTGGCCAGGCAGAAGAGAGCACTGGTGCTTGCAACCATGAAGGCAGGGGACCCAGGGCCCTGCTACTGGCCCCAAGGGCCCTGAGCCCATAACTGAGGCTGTTCCGGTCCATGGCTTCCTCAGAATGACCCGGGCCAGGCTTGGGAATGTGAGCGCTTTTAGCACTTGATTGATTGCCTGGGTTTGGTTTGGCTCAGGCCAACTGAGAGAGGCAGCAGCAGTACAGGATTTAGTGAGGGGGTGAGGAGTGTGGAATTAGTCCTGGAAGAGGGGCCCCAGACAGACACTGGGGAGTGCAGAGGGTCAGCCTGGGGGCTGCTGGCCACAGAGTCTTCAGTGTGAACAATTGGGAGCCACCTCAGTCCTCTAGGACTAGTGGGGAAAACCAATACAATATACATTCTTGCAAACAACCAATATAATGGGTGTGAGTGAGAAAATTAGAGGAGTACAGAAGAAGAAGGAGCCAACGTTGTCCAGGGTAGGGAAAGGAGAGTCTAGGGGACAGTTGAGACAAGTCCTGAAGATTAGCAAGTGGCCGAGTTGGGGGAAGGGAATTCCAAGCAGAAGAAAGAGCCCGTGCAAAGCCCTGGAATGTTCAAGACCGGTTGGGAAGTGGTCGCATGCATGGGGGTGGGGGGGTAGGGCATGCGGGGAAGGACCTTAAATACCGGAGGAAGGAGACAGGGCTGTATTCAGTTCATCACTGGGATCCCCTGAGTGTTTCAAATAGCTGGAAACTCTCATCTCCTGGAAAATCAGGCTCTACCAGTGACTACTTCCCTCATCAACACCCTGTCCTCTGCCCCAGTTGCCACTAGCTCAATAAGGGGCTGATTCCTGATGGCAGAGTTTGGTAGGAGTGGCAGAATGTGGAGTGGAAAAAGAACATAGACTCTGGAATGCCTGAATCTCACGAATTTAGAATTAAATCTCCACTTCAAGCTGTATGGCTTTGGGGGCCAAACATATAATCTCCCTGGACTCAGTTTTCTAATCTATAACGTGGGGACAACACCTATCTCAAAGAAGAACTACTAGAATATCTGAAGATGGTGTAATGCGCCTAGCATGTTGCAGCCTTGAAACAAATATGCCTGTCCTCGCTGCACCCCCACTGCCAGCATTCCACTGGGGCCACTTGCTGCCTCGGTCCTTGCCCTCAGGCAGAGCTCACATGCAGGGCTTCCTCTCCATGGGGCCCCAGGCAGCCCGTGGGCTCAGTCACTCATTCTCTGCCCTGTGTCCAAGCACTTACTTACACCCTTGCTTTTGCTGACAATGATGGTCTGGCATTGGTCCCAACCTGCCCTTCTTGGCAGAACACGTGGCATTTGTGCTCCATCCCGACCCCGACCAGCAATACCTGTCAGCCCAGTCTTGCCTTGGCCAATATCCCTGGCCGTGACCTACACCTGCCAGACCCACAGAGTGTCCCCTGACCCTCCTGGCTGTCCAGGCCAGACCTGCCCCTAGTCCACATGTCAATCGTGCCTCCTGTAACAGCTAGCCACTGTTCCCTCCTGGCCCCCAGAAGGTCTCAGGGTCCCCCCACAGATTTGGTTGGGTGGAGTAGAATCAGGCCATCCTGGTGGCCGGAGGGCTCTGAATGAGGAAGATGGCAGGCTCAGCTCAAACTAGTGGAGAGAGTTAAGGCTGAGAGTCAGGGTGGATGGATGAAGACTTGGCAACCCTGGCTAACTGGCTGTGTGGCTGTGGGCAAGACGCTGGCCCTCGCTGGACCTCAGATTATTAACCAATAATCGGAGAAGATTCATCTCTCTGGTGGTCTTGGATTCTAGGGAGGAAGGGCTGATCCACAGCAAAGGTCTGTAACCCCATTCCTCTGTGGTGGTGAAGGGGCAGCAGGGAAGCCACCGAGAGCCCCGCGCAGCCCCGCCCCTGCAGCTCAGCGAGACCTGCACCCCTCCTTGGGATTTACAATGGGCTGAATTCATTTGCATGACAAAATTGGCTCGGGTATCCAAGTGTTGTGGGAAGACAAGTGTAACATTACGCAGAACAAGCAGCCAGGAGGAAGGTTACCGCCGACAATGAGAGAACAAGCCGCCCGCCCACCCGTCGCCTCTGCCAACCTTTCATCCGCAGGCGTGGGGAGCTGCCCGGGAGGTGTCAGGGGCGGGGGAGATGGCGGCCTGCCTGGGACCTGGGAGGGCATGGGACTCGGACTCCCAGGGTCTTCTCGCTGCTAGAGTGAGAAGGTTTGCTTTGCTATTTCTAAATGCCTCCGCTCTTTAAATGGTCCCAAGGTTATCTCCCCACTCTCAAGACTTGATAATACAAGGACTTTCTGAACCAGTATCCACATACCTGTCCACTCATCCACTCACACTCATTCATCCTTTCATGTACTCATCCACACACCTGCCATCTATCCACCCACCTACCGTCCATCCATTCACCCACCATCCATCCATCCATCCACTCACCATCCATCCATCCATCCACTCATGAATTCACCCATCCACCCATCCGCTTCCCCATTCATCCTTCCACATGCCCTCCCACCCCACCCTCTCACCCATACACTCATCTATTTACCGATCCATCTGCCCACATATGCACCCAGCCATCTATCCTTCCGTACATCCACACACCCACCAATACACTCATTAATTCACCCCTTCACCCTTCCGTCTGTCTAGTGAAAACAAATATTGGACACTGCGCACCAGGTACAGGACTGGGCATTTCTCTGTGCCTCAGCTTCCTCTATAAAATAAGGATGATAATAGGATCTCCCTCAGAGGGTTGATCCTAGCCCAGAGTACATGCCATATAAATAAGTGTTTTCTGCTATTAATCTTATTGAGCACTGGGGAATCTAAAAGTAAATAAAACAGAGTTGCTGCTCCCAAAGAAATCACATAGCTCCTGGGGGAAGCAATCCAAGAAAATTGGTGTTAGGGTCCCACGTGGGCTGTGCTACGTTCGCTGTAGGGAAGTATGAGGAGTGCGGGAGGGTCAGAGCTTGGGCATCCTATCTCGTTTGAGACTTTGCTTGAAAGGTAGGTAGGGACAAGAAATAGTGTTGTTAGTCTTTCTGTGTTACAGATGAGGAAACTGAGGCTTAGGAAGGTTAAAGGACTGCCCAAGACCATGCCGCTGCACAGAGACACCGGGAGTGAACAGTGTGGCTTCAGACCTGGGGACATTCCAACAGCCCAGATCTTGCTCTTCTTACCCTATTCAGGTAGTAAGGCAGCGCTGCTTGAAAGCTACCTCACTCCCAGGTTGCATAAGCAGAACCATGATGTCCAGATCCCTGGAGGAAGAGCCCTGGGTCTATTCTGAGCTCCCCACTTAAGGAGGGACGTTGGTGAGAAGATGCCGGCCAGATGAGGTGGGTCTGTTCCGGGGACCAGGGACAGGGGCAGGCTATGTCCATTTGGCCTTTGGAGCCGAGACCTGAGCAATGTGTTCTGGCTGTGCTGTGGGAGGCACCTAGGCCGCTTGGCCTCAGTGTAGAAAGTGGTCTCTGCTTAACTTACCTGAGGGCTGGCCAGGCACGGGATGGAGATGTGTTCCCTACAATCCCCAGGGGTGGAGCAAAGGTCAATCCATGAGAACTACAGGAAAGCACATCTGGTCATTATAAGTGCAGTGATCGGTTCCTAACTTGAAGAACTGTTCCTGGTGAAATAGTCATTTCCTTGTCACTAAAAGTACTAAGATATTAGAGGGAGCACATGGTGGTAGAAGGATTGTGGCCTTTGGAGCATGTCAGACCCAAGTTTGAATCTGGATGTTGCCTAGTGATATTTGTATGACCTCAGACAGGTCACCAAACTTCTCTGAGGCCAGTCTGAAAAATGGGAATAATAAACCTCCATCACAATATTTTGTGAGAATTAAGCAATCCATTACCAACACTTATAACATGCTTAGGAAGCCTTCCTCACCACCAACTCATGAGACAGTTCCTTTCATTTTGTAAATAAATCTTTTATGTTAGAATAATTTTAGATTTATAGAAAAGTTGCAAAGACAATACAGAGAGTTTCCGTAACCTCCCCCGCACAGTCTACCCTATTGTCAACATCCTGTGTTACCATGGTATATTTGTCAAAACCAAGAAACTAATATTGGCATATTAGGTCCTTTAAGTTTTAATTGTCTCCACTTTACAAATGAGGTTCTGGAGGCACAGAGACGCTGAGTACCTCGCCCAAGGTCATACTACACCGGGAAACATTTAATGAAATACAAAATGGGAAAAGGCCTATTAGAATGCCTCACATCGATGCCTTTCCCAGTCCAGAAAACTCGGGTTGGGCCTGGGCTCCATTCTCTCTCCTACTCAGAGGCCACAGCCTCTGCATCTGAGTCTGTCTTCCCTGCAGGGCACCTTGTAAAAAGCAAAGACCGTCTCTGATCAGTGCTTATCAACAGGCACACAGTAGGTACTCAACAATGGTTTGTTGAATAAATTAACAAATGGACGAGTCAATGAATGAATGAAGTAGAGAGCATTCCACTTGTTGTGGGAGATTGAAATCAGTAGGTTTCCCAAATTTAAAGCTCTGGGAGTCTAAGGTGACCAGTGTCCTCCCTTGCCAGGCTCTGCTCCTCCCCTGAGAGACTGGAAGCACCCATCTGTGTCCTGCACACAGTGGTACGCAGTGAGTGATGCCAATGTTGCTATCTACCCACGTTTCCCCTTGGTTCCAATTTCACCTACATTTATTGAAGTTTTATTTTACCCTGTTGTGTGTTTTTTACAAGCTGCCTCAAATCAGTGTGTGTATCAAGGGTGGTACGTAAAGAAACTAAGGAGTAAGTCACTGATGGTGGTAATGGTGCGATGTGTTGGAGGTGAGATTGGTGGGTGGTCCCCCACCTTGAGGTGCTCAGGGGACTTCCTTTCTAAAGCAGTCCTTTGTTCCTTTGGTCATATAGCCAACAAACATGTTGAGCACCTGCGTTGTGCCAGGCCCCGTCCTGGGGATGCTCTGGTGGAATATCTAGCCTCCGCTCTCAGGAGCTCAGAGCCTGGCAGAGAGGTCAGCAAAGGACACAGCCTGTGACACAAGATGTGGTAAGAATCTCCTGGGGCCAACCTGGGAACTCTCAGTGAGGGGCCCTCCCTGCACCCAACCCCATAATCACACACTTGGGCTAGAGCACAACTCTTTCTCCAAACCAAGGGCTCTTAGGGATCTGGCCCTCAGATTGGAAGCTCCTCTCTACTTCTCTCCTTTGAAGTCCTTCCCATCACCTCCTGACCCTCCTTTATCTCCTCTTGTCCCCTCTGCTGCCCCAGACACTCTGCTCCACAGCATTGTGTCAGCCTCTGCCAGGTACCTGCAGGCCTCCACGTGGGAGGTGGCTTGTGGCTCCCTCATGGGATTGTGAGAGCCTCGGAACCAGGAAATTGAGCACCACCCAGCACAGTGCCCGGCATGTCAGGAGGATGCAAAAAAATGTCCTGTCCAAGACTCTGTGCTTCAGAACACATCTGGGGTTGGCCCCTGATAGCAGCAGCCAGCAGGAGGTCTGAGTTTATTCATCGGCAGGGTGGGCATGAGTAAGGAGGGCACACTCCACGCTGGTTGAGTGGCTAGGCCATCACGTAGAGCGTTGCCTCTGGGGCCACCATGACTCTCCCCTCTTCCACGGTGACCCAGGGAGCTCCCGCAGTGGGTTGCATTATGTTGCATTATGTTCCTCAAAAGGTATGTCCCAAACCCACTCCCAGTGCCTGTGAATGTGACCTTATTTAGAAATAGAGTCTTTGCAGTTGTAATTAAGTTAAGGATCTTGAGATGAGATCATTCTGAATTTAGGGCTCTAAATCCAATGGCTGGTTTCCTTATAAGAGACAAGCAAGGGAGATTGGAGACAAGAGAAACGCAGAGAAGAAGGACATGCGAAGACGGAGCAGGAGTTGGAGTGAAGCAGACACAAGCCAAGGAACACCAAGGTTGCTGGCAGAAGCTGGGAGAAAGACATGGAATAGATTCTCCTTCAGAGACTCCAGAAGGAGCCAGCCTTGCCAACACCCTGATGACTTCTGGACTCTGAAACTGCGAGAGAAATATGTTTCTGTTGTTTTAAGCCACAAGCTGTGGTGATCAGTTGCAGCAGCCCCAGGAAACAAATATGGCCCCTTTCTCAATATCTTGGTTCACCTGCCTCAAGCATGATTTTTTGGCAGCCTCCTGGAATAACAAGAGGATGTCACCCATCCTTGCCCCTTGACCCAAGGACTGTGCAGGAAATCTCACCAGCAACGCTGACACCTAGATGCTGGTGACTTCCAGCACACCCTTCTTTGGGCCTCAGTTTTTCCGTCTGTATAGCGAGGAGTTGGACAATTTGCTTTCTAAAGCCCTTTCTAGCTTTAAGAGTCCATATGACCTGAAACTATAAAACTACCAGAGGAAAATGTGGGGAAAATGTTTTATGACATTGGTCTTGGAAAGGATTTTTTTGGATAAGACCTCAAAAACACAGGCAACAAAAGCAAAAGTAGACAAATGGGATTACAGCAAATGTAAAAGCTTTTACACAGCAAAGGAAACAATCAACAGTGAAGAGACAACTTACAGAATGGGAGAAAGTATTTGCAAACTACCCATTTGATAAGGGTTAATATCCAGAATATATAAGGAACATAAACAACTCAACAGTAAAAAAAATAATAATAATAATTTGACTAAAACATGGGCAAAAGACCCAAATAGACATTTCTCAAAAGGAGACATACAAATGGCCAATAGGTACATGAAAAAATGCTCAACATCACTAATCATCAGGGAATGCAAATCAAAACCACAATGAGATATCACCTCATTCCTGTTAGAATGGCTATTACCAAAAAGACAAAAAAGTAGCAAATGCTGGTGTGGATGTGCAGAAAGGGGAACTCATACACTATTGGTGGAAATGCAAATTAGTACAGCCACTACGGAGAACGGTATGGAGGTTCCTCAAAAAATTAAAACTAGAACTACCATATGATCCAGTAATATCACTACTGGGTATAAATCCAAAGGAAATGAAATCAGTATGCCAAAGAGACATCTGCACTTCCGTGTTTATTACAGCAATAGTCAAGGTAGAGAATCAACCTAAGTGTCCATCAATGGATGAATAAAGAAAATGTGGTGTATGTACACCATGGAACACTATTCAGCCATAAAAAGAATGAAATTCTGTCATTTGCAGCAACTTGGATAGACTTGGAGGACATTATGTTATGTGAAATAAGCCAGGTACAGAAAGACAAATACTTCATGATCTCACTTATATGTGGAATCTAAAAAAGTTGTTCTCATAGAAGTAGAGAGTAGAATAGTGGTTACCAGAAAACTGGGAAGGGAGAGGGGAGATGGGGAGAGACTGGTAATGGGTACAAAGTTACAGTTAGCTAAGGAGGAATAAGTTTTGGTGTTCTGTTGCACAGTAGGGTGACTATAAGTAACAATATTGTATTGTGTATTTCAAAATAACCAGAAGAGAGGATTTTGAGTGTTCTTACTACAAAGAAACATGAATGTTAGAGGTGATGGATGTGCTAAATACCATGATTGGATTATTTCACAACGTATACATGTATTGAAACATCACACTCTACCCCATAAATATGTACAATTAGTATGTATCAATTAAGAATAAAATAAAACTTTAAAAAAGAGTTCATGTGTCTAAAGGCAATCTTTTCTTTCTTTCTTTCTTTTTTTTATTTAAGCTTTCCCACTTCCACAGTTTTGTAGTGGGAGGTGCACCAGACCCTTTCCTAATTGTGGTGCTGGTTTCCGCCTCCTTTCCATAACCTAGACTGTGACCAGGAATCCTGTGAAACACTGTGGTCCACTTCAGCTCTATGGGAAAGCCGATTATGATGCCATTTCCGCGGCTATTAGGCGAGTGGGAGGCAAGGACACTGGGAGTGTTAGGGAAATTTCTGTGCTGATTCTGCTTAAAACCACAAAGCAACAAGTAGACACTGACACCTGTCAGCCTTGCAAGCTAAAAAACCACAGAGCAGTTGAGCAAAGCTGAACAAAACTGCAAGCCTGTCATGATT
>CAUYSK010032286.1:0-24756 GCA_963575035.1 Avahi laniger
ACATAAACTTGAAAACATGGAGGAAATGAACAAATTCTTAGAATATACAGCTTCCCTAGGCTCACTCAGGAAGAAATAGAATTCCTGAACAGACCAATATCAAGTACTGAAATTGAAGCAGCAATAAGAAAACCTTCCTAAAAAAATGTCCTGGACCAGATGGTTTCACACCTGAATTTTACCAGACCTATAAAGAAGAACTGGTGCCTATCCTGCAGAGATTATTGCACAACATCAAGAAGGAAGGAATCCTCCCCAACATGTTTTATGAAGCCATCACCACCCTCGTACCAAAACCAGGAAAGGATGCAACAAAACAAAACAAAAAAATGAAACTACAGACCAATATTCCATATGAATATAGATGCAAACATTCTCAACAAAATCCTAGCAAACTGAATTCAGGTTCTTATCAAAAAAATAATCCATCACAACCAAGCGGCCTTCATCCCAGAGATGTGAGGATAGTTCAAAATACACAAATCTATAAATGTAATTCAACACATAAATAGAAGTAAAAACAAAGACCATGTGATCCTCTCAATAGATGCAGAAAAAGCATTCAAAATTCAACACCCTTTTATGATAAGAACACTTAACAAAATAGGCATAAGCAGCACTTACGTAAAAATGGTAAAAGCCATATACAACAAACCCACAGCCAACATCATACTGGATGGGTAAAAATTGAAAGCATTCCTGCTTAGAGCTGGAAACAGACAAGGTTGCCCACTATCACCACTTCTATTCAACATAGTGCTGGAAGTCCTAGCTAGAGCAATCAGACAAGAGAATGGAAATCAAGGGCATCCAAATGGGGGCAGAAGAGGTCAAACTATTGCTCTTTGCTGATGATATGATCTTATATCTAGAAAACCCCAAAGATTCTGCCATGAGACTACTGGAATTGTCTTTTATTTATTTTGTATCTAGCCACTTAACTCTATTATTGGTTTCAATTATTTTCTGGTTTCTTATTGGTTATGGACTAAATGTGTCCCCCCAAAATTCATGTTGGAATCCTACCCCCACCCCCACCCCTGTGATGGTATTAAGCAGTGGGGCCTTTGGGAGGTAATTAGGATTAGATGAGGTCATCAACGTGGAGGCTTCATGAATGATAGTAGAGTCCTTATAAGAGTCACAAGAGAGCTTGCTCCACTCTCTGCTCTCTGCCACGCGGGGATACAATGAGAAGTTGGCAATCTATAACCCAAAATAGGGTCCTCACCAGCACCCACTCATGCTGGCACCCTAATCTTGAACTTCCAGTTCCAGAACTCTGAGAAATCCATTTCTGTTGTTTATAAACCACTCAGTCTATGGTATTTTTTTTATAGTTGTCTGAGCTAAGACATTATCTTAGAATTTTTAAGTAAACAATCAGAAAAATAATAAGGAAATTTTTCTCTTCTCTCCTTACATTTGTGCTTAACTTATTTTCCTTATCTCATTTCATTGCTGATAAATCCAGAATAATATCAATTATCAGGAATGATAAGCTCCTGCATCAGTCAGGTTAGGCTCAGTCGTACTGCAGTAACACAGGCAACCTCAGTACAGGCAGTCATGAGGTTAGGGATGACCTGACTTACAGCATTCTGTACTTATGAACAGGGTCTCAAGGCATCCTGTGAGGATAATTTATAATTAAATAATTAAATTAATATTTGGGAACTAATTTCTTCCACACATGTAAACATACCTGCATGGCATAAGCAGTTCATTGGCACAGCATCTTTATACTAGCAGCTAGTCTCTTTGAATATATGGTCACTTAAGGCACATCACTTTTGTCTTAACTTTTTAAGATGAAAAGTTACGAGTCTATGTTTACCCCTACGAACATGTCCCCAAAGGAAAAGTCCACTGCAAGTCCACGTGAGCCTGCAGCAAAGAGAAAGGTGATGACAGTGGAAATGAAAGTAGAAGTAATTAAGCATTCAGAGAAAGGCCAGATGCCATGATTCACTGGGAAAGCATTAGACTTCAGTTGCTAGACTGAAGTCCTTTATAATTTATACAATCATAAAGGATTAAGTGAGAATAATGAAACATGTGAAAGGCAGTGCTCAGATGAAAGCATCAGTTATTACTAAACAATGTAGTAGATTAATTATTGAAATGGAAAAGTTATTATTGATTTTGTTAGAAGATCAAAATAAGCATAACATTCCTATTAGCATAAAAATTAAAAGAAAGAGCACAATAGTTTCTATAATTTATTATTATACTACAGAGGTATTATTATTATTACTACTACTACAGTATTACACTGTATTATTACCACATATGAGCCATTATAATATTGTTATTATTATTATTATCATTATTATTACCATATATGCACTGTTCATGAGGGATCTGAGTTACATGCAAATCTGACCTAAAGATGTTCTCAGGAACATATCTCATCCATAACCCAGGGACCGCTTGTATTTTAGCACTTTGACACAACAAATATGCATTTCTCCCTCACATATATGTCCAACACAGATTGATGGGTGCTTTGCTTATCATGGTCACTCAGGACCCGGACTGATAGAAACTCCATTTCAACATATGCTTGCTTCCACAGTCACAGCAAGGAAGAGGAGAAGCGTCCAGCCAGAAATAATTACTCTGACCTTAAAGGAGTCACATTACTTCTGGCTGCAATCCTTTGGCTAACACAAGCCACATCAGATGGAAATATCAAAGGAGTAGAGACTAGTGCAATCCTATAAGATCCCCGAAAGGAGAAGAAATGAAACATGCTGAATAGCCTTACTGTTTCCTTGTCTTAGTCCTCACTTTAATGAGAATGCCTCTAGGTTTTAATACCAGGCATGATTTTTGTTTTTGTAGTTGTTACTTTGTGCAAAAGTCTTTTTATCATATTAAGCAAGTTATCTTCTCTGTTTGTATTAGAAAGCAACGGTAAATTTTATTTTTAATATTTATAGAAATAAATGCTCATGTTTTTCGCCTTTAGCCTATTACTGTAGTTGACCGTATTAATGGATTTCCCACTTTGAACTATTCTTGCATCACAGAGGAAAAACCCTACTAAATCACAGTTTATTATCGTATTCTATTATTTTGTTTAAATGCTCTAAATTTGATGAATTTCAACTGTTTATTTTGGATTTTTTCATCATCATATCTAAGATTGGGCTAACTACTTTGATATTTTTTTGCCATCTTTGTTGATGATCTGTAGAACTCACCAGAGAAACCTACTGGATCTGGTGACTGTAAGGAAGTAAATTTTAAACCTTTTAAATTTATGGTTATTGGTTTATTCAAATTTTTGTTGTTTTCCTATTGATTTTACTTAGCTTAAACAATCCATTCTACCTAGATTTTTCTTGCCAAAGTTGTGCATGGTCATTTTACTTATATTTTTAATCTTTACATTCATAATATTTGCATTTCTATTCTTTATCGTTTTATCTGGTCAGGCTTGCCAAAGATTTGTCTATTTTACTGGATTTTTATAAGATATTCATTAACAAATTTTTTGCTTTATTGCTTTCTTATTCATTAATTTCTGCTCTTTGTCCTCCTATTACAATTTTGCTCAATTTCTTGGATCTTTTCTACCTTCTTCAGACAAATGCTTAGTTTGTTTAGTTTCAATTGCCATAATTCTATGTTCCATATCTACTGTTTTCCAAGCTGTCCCAATTTATACCCATCATCTAACAAGTTTCTGTCTGGAGTATGCATGTGTATGTGTCTATCTTAAAATCAATTATTTGGCATACATTTATGCAAAAAGGAACAACTTAAGCTTCCTGTGGGCCGGATTGCCCATTTTATGAGGGCAAATTTTGTGCTCTAAGACATTTGGTGGATGAATAAATGTACCTATTCCTGCCAGACTTATTTCTCCTGTTCTAGTCTCTGTACTTGGAATGGACTTTCTCATTTTTTTCCTAGGTGAATGTGTATTTAATTCTTCAAGACTGGTTCAGGGTCAATTCACCAAAAATCAAACTTCAGAAAGCCAACTTTCCACAGGGCCAATTTGCCAAATTTTCTTCTTCCTTGGAACTATTTACAAAGTTTGCAGAAATTCACATTGAATGGGACAGTTTTAATAGCTTTTAAAGATTTGTGTAAACTTCAGTTGATCAATTTTCATAACAGCATTTTAAGGAATGTTTAATCTGTCTTTACCCAACTTCAGGCAGCTGCAGCTGGAAAGGGCTGGGACAGAGATCAGGGACCGCTACCAGGGTGAGATGGAAGGGAGGATCAGCACACACTGCTGAATCCAGAGAGAAGAAAGATGTGGGTCATGAAAAGGAGGCATTCATGGCACACATATATAACGACTTTTCATCACTACATTCTTCTTTGAATTAAAACTGCCCCGGCTTCCCCCTTCTCCGTTCCCCAGGCATTCTGCCCATTTCTCCCCTCCCCAGTGCCTTTCCTCCCTAGGAGGGCTGTGCCTCCTGCTCTCTGCTCCCTGTCTCTCCCCACGGAGTCGCTCCCTCCTGCTCCTTCCAGCCCAAGCAGCAAGGAGCTGGGGCAGAGACAAACCCAACATTCTTTCAAATGCTATTATGAAGACCAGATGAGAACCAGCCCATCAAAACCAAATAGTGAAAAGAAACAAGTAAATTCAGACAGGTGGTTAATTAATGAATTGGACTTCTTTTCTCTAGGATTTCGCTCATATAAACTGCTTTTCTGCAAAGCCTCCTCTGACTCTCCTTAGCTGAGTCCTTCTCTGGGGTCCCAAAGCATCACTTAGAAGTGAATTGCAGATATAAGCATTCTTAGTTATTTGATTTCATAAGGAGCTTAATTTCTAGAATACTTATTTATTCAACTACTTATAAACAAAAATTTCTTCAACAAACAAATGCCTAATGAAGAAATGTAAGCTATGAACTGGCACTGTGAGCTATGTATCAGAGAGTGGAATACATGCTGGAGATTAAGGTTAAATGAGACCTGGCCCCAGTCCAGAGCTCATAGAGGTGGTGGGGACCAAGTCTTAGATATCTTCATATCCTCCCTGCTCCCTCATATCATAGAGTTTGTGTCCTGTAGAAGTGCTAGGTGTATTGAAGGCATGTTGCCACTAAAAGAACTAGAACTACAAGTCCCAAGTACAGTCATAAGTGTCCATAACTAACCTTTAAAACAACAGCAGAAAATAGACCAAGCCCAAGAGAGTTTATGAGCTCTGAAGGCTAAATTTTTTAATTCACCAAAATATTTAGCAAAAAAAGGACAAATTTTACATTGCTTAGTGAGATAATAGTATTCACAACAAGGAAAAAGCTGGGATAGTCTTTGTATCTAAAGTTTGGATCCTGAAACACACTACCTGCCTTTCCATTTAAACCTCAGCAGTAATAATTCAGTAACTATGCCAGAGGTCAGTTAGGATATATTAAATGCCCTGTGGGCTATAAATTCATAAAAATGTATTAATTCAGCCACAATCTAATTCAAGTGTAACCTATCGGTCCCAGAGTGATAAAAATTAAACAATGTTGAATCATTCCAGATTCAAGGTCTTATACCTTCTACATAGCTGATCAAAAACAAGCAGAAACACATGACAGTTTAGGAAGTTCAATAAAACACACAAAATGACCATGATAAAATTTAATTCAAATCCTACCCTCAGGATTTTTGAAGACTTGTAAATTAATCTGGATATCTAAAAACAGAAATTTTGTGGTCAAATGTTCCTCAAAACAACCCTCTTATAAAATAAACTTCTTTAAAGACCTAGTAGCAAATATATCACTCTCAGTTTACGACAGCAAGTCAAAAAGAAAATATGTAGTACATTAGGTTCAAGTTTTAGTGCATTTTCAGATGGCATATCTGTTAGGCTGAATAATGGTTCCCCCTCAAAAGATGTCCATGTCTTAATCCCTGGAATCTGTGAATGTTACCTTATGTCACAAAAAAATGACTTTGGAGATATAATTGAATTACAATTTTGAGATGAGGGGACTATGCTAGATTATCTGGGTGGATAACCTTTCTTGTAGTTCCTATTTTACAGTGGTATTATAGTTACACTTTATAAATGTAACTATTTACTTTAGAGGCAAAATGAATTAGAGTAAATTCTACAGTCAAATTGATGTGGAAGACAAGATTATCTGGATAATAAAAGTCAATACTTTCTGCTTCGCATTTCCTAAATGAACCCAAAATTCCCTTATTCCCTACTTTGGCTCAGGGGCCAGTCTTCCTTTAGGCCATCACAACCGGTTACCGCACACAATCGGCTCATTGATTCTCATGAAGTAACTCACATGTTCTGAGTTATAACTAGATCTAACTCAGGACCCATCCGATTGTCAGGCCAGATTGCCACAATATAGCCCCTGAGCATAGCCTCTAAGGATGGAGATTCCAAAGACCTCTTTTATCCTCTTAAATTTAAAAAATTTTTGGAGCAAGCCCTCCACCCTACACCATTTCTTGGATAGTCAGGAAAGTTCTGAGAGGTGCAGCTTTTCTTCCTGAATTGCTTTGGCTGATCAGACCATCTAACAAATTCCCAGCTGTCCTCACCATCAACCAATCCACAGCTACACCATTTAGCCTGTTAATTAAATCTCAGGTAAAAGCTTTAACTTTCTATCTTTTTAATTAAGAGACATTTATATACACACAAAAGCATTTTTAATTAAAACATTTTGGGGAAAATACTTTTACTTTCCATTTTGGAGATGGTGAGAAGTATAAGAAAAGTTTGAGTCTGCTCAGGGCATTCCTGTTTTAAATCAAACTAATTTTTCCATAGAATATTCTGTGACTTTCCCACTCTATATATACCTCAGCCAGACATATTCCCTTTGAAATTAATTCTAGTTTATGAACACTGAAAAGTGAAGACTAGAAGGAATGTAATTTCATATTACTGATTTCTGTGACTGAATAAACATCATTAATGTTTTCATATTGGCTTAGTAAGTGATTTAATTCTTTAAGTGTAGTGGACATATGGTACCATGTTTACATTAGCTATGCCCAGTACATGAAAAGAATTCACTAGATAGAATTCATATACCTCCTTTTTTCCCCCAACCCACTGTATTTTATTAATATATATGAATTCGTCACTAGTAATGAAGCTATCCAGCTAATAGAAACTGTGGCAAGAGGGAGTATACCATTAAATATGTATGTTCATAATGATAGTATATAAAAAGTGGGTGATTTGCAATTCAAATATTGTGATCATACTATGTGACAAGCCTTATAGCCTGAGCTGGGGATACAGGAGGGAAGGAACCAGATCCAGCCCCTACCCCATGGCACTTAGTGCCGCTCTTTGCCAGAGTCATTACAAAGGTGATGGGGAACGTAAAGTGGATTGTTTTACTCGATATCCATCCTGTACTGCAAAGGTTGCAAAGCTAGAAACTACATTTCCCAGATTCCCTTATAACCAGAGTTTAGGATGTGATTTGGATTCCACCAATCAGATACACTTATAAAAGACATGGATTCTAACCAAATTAAGTGGAGACATGGCTAGCTACATAATTTGGAGGCCCAGTCCAAAATGAAAATGTGAGAAAACTTGTACAAAAAGCAGGAAAAAAATTTTTTCTTCCTCCCCTGGTCTTTCCCACAATCTTTCAGGGATTTTGTTTTCAGTTTTTCTATATAATGTTGCAATCCCAAGAACATCAGGATACTCAGCTATGAGGGCAGATGCTCACCCGCAGCCATAACTCGGTGCACGTGCAGCCCACTGACTACGGGACCAGCTGCAGGACCAAAGCCTCCAGAAGTACAATCAGGCATCTCTTTCCCTTGGCTCACCACCCCAGCTCACGGCAATGGGTGACTTCCAAGACTATTGTCCCCTCAATGCCCGGACACACGAGGCATCTGGATGGAGGTAAGAGACCCTGGCCAAGTCACTCACTGAATGCTCCGTGATGCTACCAGTCCTGCCAACGGGTAGTGGAGGTGTTGGTTGAGAACCTATCACAGGTAGGTGGCAGGAGGAAGAGCTGAGGCTCCAAGCCCCCAGGGCATACTCTGTGTCCCAAAGACCATCACTTATAAAATAGAAATTAAAAGATAAATTATTATGAATTTCAAGTTGGTAATCACGGAACATTAAACTCCAAGCATGGGGCCCTTCTGAGCTCAGCCCTGAAAGACTGCACCGTTCACCTGCTCATGAAGCTGGTCTTGAGTGGAGAGAAAGGACTGCATTTTATGCCTGCTGATTGTGGCAACTGCATTGACATTCTCCTGTCATTAGTTTCCTTCAAAAATGTCAGGAAGAGATTGTGAGATTCTTGGCCATGCAAAAGTTGAGTGATTTTGGAAATCGGGATTGTGCCTAGAAGCTCAGCCTAGAACTTGTTCTTATAATCTTTCCAATAATTTTTTAAACCATCTAATAGCTGGTAAAAATTTCCTTTATACTTAGCCCAACCAGAAGAGTTTAGTTGCAAACAACAGAAACCACAATTGATAATTCTCTCTGGAGATGCATGAAATAGAAAAATTCCAGAAGTAAATTGCCTGTGGCTGTGGCCACCATTCCAGGCACAAAAGAAATCATTTGATATTGCAGAAGGTCACTCAGTGCTAGAAGACAAATCATTTATGGTGAAGGAGAGGCATCGTAGAAATGGAATAGCAGTGTCATTCTTAGCTTAATGTTATAGAGTTGGAGAGAATTATTGAAACATATCAGTGATTTGGTTTGAAAGAAGTAAGTTGTATCCTTTCTCAGAAAAAAGCAAGAATTGTCCCTGTGATACAGTAGGAAAATCATGAGCTTTAGATTCAAATAAGTGGAAGTTTGAATCCAGGCTATATTTCTACTTTCTGCATTACCTTGAGTAAGTAACTTAACTTCTTCAAGTATCAGTTTCCTCAAACTGTCCTTAGAGATGATATATAAAAAGAACCTAAAGCCAGGCATGGTGGTGCATATCTATAATCCTAGCTATTCATTCTAGAGGCTGAGGAAGGAAGATTGCTTGAGCCCAGGAGTTCGAATCCAGCCTGGGCAACAGAGCAAGACCTCATCTTGAAAAAAAGAAAAGAACCTAGAACAATGCTCATATACAGTAGATATCAATAATTACTGTTCTTATGATAATAAAAACTGAAATTGTTACATAGGAACATGTGAAGGGCTTTCCCAGATCACTGCTGCATCTGGGTACATTGTCTAAGCAGAACTTCAATAAAGTAATACCATCCCAAAATCTCTATTGGATTTTTTGGCTTCCATCTTCCATCCTCCCCCGATCCACCCTCCCATCCACCCATTTACCCCTTATCCCTTCTAAAACTGGCATATGAGAGGTGGAATTCAATATTCAGAGGTCTCAAGATTAAGTAGTAGCTCCACCTATCAATCAAGCCATGAATTAGAGAAACAACTCCAAAATAAAATTAGTTTAAAATCCATATAAAACCTTCTCCTTCAAAAGTTGTATCTGCTTTATAACAATTGCAGAAATGCTAAAGATCTCTGTATGTTTGGAGATGGGCAGTGAGAAGTGAGTCTTTTCATGTCAGTTCCATCTACCATGTCGCATATTAATCAGAAATCTTTCTATACCTTTGCATGTGCTATTTCTGCAGCTTGAGCTTTTTTTTCCCTGCTTGGTTTGATAAATTCAAGGCTCATTTCACATTTCCATTTCTCTTTCTACCCCAAGGCTACCCTCCTCCTTGCCAACATGGCACCTTGTGGACATCTCTGCACAACTCTTCCTACAGTGGGTTGCAACTATTTGTTTATCTATATTTTGTCTACATTTTAAGATCCTATTGGCAGAGGCCATATCTTGTTTATATTTTTTTATTTAATGACAGCTCAGTCTGGTACATAGAGGAGTTTAAGACATATTGAATTAATCTAGATCCTTAAAAGTAAGCTCAAGCCCTTTGCTCCCAGCTCCACCCCATGCTGGCTCAGCCCAGGGCTCTCCTCTTCAGCTGTGATCAGCAGCCCCACTAACCTTCCTCCTCTTACATTGCACAGGGCAGCAGCATCTCTCCCGGGTCTCATCCATCCATTCTCATGCCCCTGCTCTGCCCTGAACCCCCACAGACATGCCTTCTGGTATTTAAAGATATGAGCAGAGGAAGACAAGAAAGGGAAAGGGAAAAAAGAGAGGGTTTCAAGAATGGCATGGCCAACAATGACAAATGTAGTATGAGGTAAAGAGAATGGTTGAAATGTCTAATATATTGAGCCTGTCCATGCTCCAGGCTCAAAGGAGATGTAAAGAGGAGAAAAATCAACAAGGTAGAAGAGCCCCTTGCTCTTTGGGGCCTTACATCCTACCATGCTACACATGCTGCACACAATCAGTGAGTAAACAAACAATGTCATCACAGCTCACGATAAGTGCCAGAAGGAAAAAGGCAGGGAGATAAGAGGATGATGCCAATAACAGCAAGCAGTTATCTGTAAGTAATCCTAAATTACTACCATATGTCAGGCTTTATTCCAAATACTTCCTGTGCATAGTCTCATTTAATCCCTACAATAACCCTAGGAGGTATAATTATTTTCTCCTTTACAGATGAGAAACTAAACACGGAGAAGTTAAGTAACATTCCCAAGGATACACACCATGCATTGATTGGTCTCGCTGAGGAATGGATATCTGCGTCAAGACGTGAGAGATGAGGATGGACCAGACTTGTGTGGGCTGAGAGAGAGATTCCCAGGCTATGGGGAGAACAAGCTCAGAGGCCTGGAGATGGGCAGGGGTTTGGGGGATGCAAAGGCTAGAAAGGAGACTGGAGGAACTGGGGACAGGGAACAAGGGGGACAGTGCAGGAAATGAGGCTAGATCACGGAGGACTGGCTCTGGGGAGAGGAAATCACTGGTGTAGCTCGTGTGTCCTGAGCTGTTGCAGAGATCCTTGGAGCGGAGGGCAGCCTAAGTGGTGGAGGAAAGAGTGGAAGGTGCAGAAGTAGAGACAAGTATTCAGTACTGCTTAAAGAAGCCTAGCTTTAGAAAGGAGAGAGAGAATGGTGATGAGAGGCAAGATGTGGGGTTGAGAAACCTTAATAAGTGTAAGTGCTATAGAAAAAGAAAGATCTAAGACATAGGAGAAGATACATCCTTAGTACAGTCTCAGCATGCACCAGAGGGATGGGATTCAGGCCACAGTGGAGGGATTAGGTTCAGAGGGTGAGGGACAGTGACAGCCAGTGTGGCTGGAGTGATGGAAGGAAGATGAGTAGGGCGCAGATAAGATCACAGGTGGAACGGAAGAAAGCTGAATAGTTCTCATCTCATTTTCCTATTTCCTCTATGAAGTAGGTTCTCCAGATGCTGTGTCCCATTCACTTCATCGTATACTCAGAGCCAAACTTGATCGGAATTAGGACAAGACCCTTACTCCTCTTGGACCTTGGCCTGGTGCTGCCTGCCCACTCCCAAGTCAGGCTTTTATGAGGGTCACTGCTCCTGGCTCCCACACAACCTGGTCCCTCCTTTCTAATCAAAAGATGTTCAGCTCAGCAAAATGCTTTGTGCCTGTGTTTTCCTGAGACTTGGGAATGCTTACAGTCTTTAAACGGCAGCAACGTAGACTCAAAAATTTAAAATAACACAGGAGAAGTGATCTCTTTATCAAAGGACTTCATAACAAATGATTCACAATCTACACAAAACTTATACTATGAGATGAAGCCAAGGAATTCCATAGACCCATTATTGAGGAAAACATTTCTGTAGAGGACAGAGTAATATTCTATGAACAGTCCCCTCTGGCAGCATTGATATTGTCAACCTATATTTCATATAGACTGTGTTAAATTAAGTTTGGTCTAAAGCTGCGTCCCTACATATTGTGAGTTTTGCCTAAAGGTTTCTCTGGATGTAGTGAATTGCAATCTAACTTGATATGTAAACCGACTGTGACCTACTCTTGTAACAAGTAGCTGAATCTCAGCCAATCACAGGCACTCAACTGTTCAAACCAGGTTCAAATAAGGCAAACACCCAGCTGTAACCAATCCAGCTGCTTCTGGACTTGACTTCCATTTTCCATGTCATTTTCCTTTTTGAGTCCATAAATATTTTCCAACCATGCAGCAGCCCCGGAATCTCGGTTAACCTATTCTAGTTCTTGGGGCTACCCAATTAGCAAATCCTTTGCTCAATTAGACTCCATTAAATTTAAGTTGTCTAAAGTTTTTCTTTTAACAACTGAATGGGATCATGGATTCTGACAGATATGAAATTCCACTGGTGCAAGACATTAATGAACATGTTTAATAAAACTCTAATGAAAAAATGACATGTTCATTCCAAAACACTTGTCCACACCTTAAATATTTTAAAATTCCATCTCCTTTGAGAAACTGTAAATGGTTGTGTTTTTCTCCATTAATAATAAACATAATAAGGACAATCTATACAGAATAGAATGGGTTACTAACTTGCATCACCCAAACTGAATTTAATTTAGTAATTTACCCAGTTTTGAGAAGTAAATTTGGTCTTCCTATGAAAGGTTAAAATTGTTGACCTATAGGTAATTATAAAAGAAAACTTTCTTAAAGCAAAGTAAGCTCTGCTGGGAAGGAAAGACTATCTACTCTGAATTAAAGAAAGATTACATTATGTTCGGGAAAATTTTAGAATTAAGTACATTATACTAAATTATGTACTCATCTAAAATACGCATAATTATCTAAAATTATATAGAGTGATTCAGTATTTTTCTGAATATCTCACAATGTACTATTTTAATCTAGATATTCCAGATTTAATCTAGCTATATTATTAATCAAACTATTCTTCAGTGACGACAAATATAAATATCTTTACCACATTGCTAGTCTGAAATATGAACAAACAAGACTGACTGAGAATTGAGTAGAACAATTATGGGGAAAACGTGAAAAATATAAAAGAAAGTGGTAAGAAGCTCCAACAAAATAGGACATATTTTTCTAACAATACTACTATATGTTTAATCAACGTTTCTCATGATGAGATGCTGAAAGGCCTAAAAGTTACTTGGGAATTTTGTATTACAAAATATCATGACCAATCATGTTTCTAGATGTTTGCATTACAATTGAATCTAAGAGAAGGAAGTTGGTTTCTATTAAGTTTTTGTAATGTCTCATTGTTAAAGAGGAAGAACGTTCATTTAGATAAATTCTGGACATATACTATTAGTTAGAATGGAAACTAATTAGGGTATGGAGACAACAACAAATAACCGACTTGAAGTAGAAAAAAAAGACCTGACTTAGAAGAGCCTGTGTAGATTCCCTGTTGGATTTAATTAAATTGACTGAACATTATTTTGCCTTCAGAAACTTTTGTTTGCCAATAGTTTTTCATACAAAATAACAAAAATACATTATTATTTCCATGTTTTGGCAAATGTATCAGTTAGGGTCTCCTTCAGCTATAACTGACAGAAAACCCAACCAACAGTGGACTGAGTAATTAAAGGGCTAATTTTCTTTTATGTAATAAAATGTGTGATGTAGGGCTGTCACGGACTGGTACATGACTCCATGATTTCATCAAGAACCCTGAGTCCCCTTATTAAATATCTTTCTACTCCACCATTCTTGACATGTGGCCTTTCTTCACATAGTGACAAGATGGCTGCTGTACTACCTCAAGACTCATTTATATTCAGGGTAGTGACATCTTAGTTTATGCCTTTTAAAAAAATGTTTCAAAGTTTCATCCAATGACATCTGTTTACATCTTACTGACCAGAACTGGGTCACATGGTTACGTCTAGTGGAAAGATTATTGGAAAGGTGAATATTTTGGCTTTCAAGCCACAATGTAGAAAACGGCAAGCATGAAAGATTGTGAATGGCTTTTGGGTAGCTGAGCCACTGTGTCTGCCTCCGTGGGCAAAGGGATGAGGATGTTTATAAAAAATATTAGTAGACCATTCAAATAATTTTCTCAGTCACAGAAAGAGGATATTGTCTTAGCAAATACTGACATTTATGTGTTACTGTTTGGCAGTACAAGGCAGATCTTATTCATTTGTGAGTGAGTCCATGTAAAAGTCATTTACCTAGCATTAAGATGGTTTCTCTAAATTTCTGTGCTCCTACTATGATTTGACCTTCAGCTGAGCTTAATTTTCAGATGCTTTTAGCTAAGCCCTGTATACATCTACACACTCAAGCTTCAGGATAGCACAGATTTCAGCCCTATTACTCCCTTTCCAAGCTATAGCAGGAAAACCAAAACAGGTTTTACAGATTTGTCCAGTTCTCGTAAGTATCACCTAAGAAAGTAAGTTGTTAAGTGGTCTCACTTATATGGTGATTCTGCATGTTAGAATCACCTAGGCAGCTTTTAAGAAATGTTGATACACTGATTTTTTTAAAAAGAGCTCTCTAGATAATTCTAATGCGTAGCCAATGTAGAGGACTAGATATTAGGAGAAAGAAGATAAAAAGCTAGAAATAGCATGGGAAACCCTGAGCATGTTATTAAACCTCTTTAAACTCAGTTTTCTCATCTGTTAATTAGATGAAATAATCCATATAAACTTAGTTTAGTGCTTGGCACATAGTAAACACTTAATAAACATTAGCTATTATTAAAATTGCTTTGTTGATGTTTATATTTTTAAAAATCATTGTATTCATGAGCAAATGGGTTTCTCCAAGGCAAGGAATAATATATAAGAGCATAGATCTTGAAGATAGATCCTGAAGATAGCAAAATTTGGACTTTAAATCTAGCTTGGCCACTTACCAGTTCATTTGACATTGAATGGGCAAGGATTTGATCTGAGTCTCAGTTTTCTCTTCTATTAAATGTGGCTGATACCTACCTCTCAGGCTGTGGAGACTAAAAGGTACTATGTAATTTTGAAAAAAGTAAAATCATCCCTCTCATACACATATAAAATGAACATGTATCAAATATTTTATTCAACTCTCGTACTGAGGAAATCAATAAGATGTTAAGATCTGTTCAAATGAGAATTTGACTTACAGAGCTTTATAATCTACCAGTCAAAATTTGTTTGCATTGGTATGCAAGAAGTATTTGCAAAGGAAAAAAGGCATTCCATAAAAAAGACATCTGCACTCAAATGTTTATAGCAGCACAATTCACAATTGCAAAGGTGTGAAAACAACTCAATTGCCCATCAGTACATGAGTGGATTAATAAAATGTGTATACTATGGAGTTTTACACAGCCACAAAAATCCACGGTGATCTAGTACCTCCTGTATTATCCTGGATAGAGCTGGAGCCCATTCTACTAAGTGAAGTATCACAAGAATGGAAAAACAAGCACCACATGTACTCACTATCAAATTGGTATTAACTGATCAACACTTAAGTGCACATATAGTAGTAACATTCATCAGGGGTCGGGCAGGTGGGAGGAGGAGGAGGAGATGGGTATATTCACATCTAATGGGCACAGTGCACACCATCTGGCGGATGGACACACTTGAAGCTCTGACTCAGGTGGGGCAAAGGCAATATACATAACCTAAACATTTGTACCCCCATAATATGCTAAAATAAAACAAACAAACAAACAAATAAATAAATAAATAAAAACCAAAAAGAAGTATTTGCATTGTTATCAGTTTTCCACAGTTTAACAGCTACCTCCAGAGAGCTGCAGAATAACCTAGTCAATAGAAAGTCAAGGTGTGAATTCTTGGAAACGGATAATGCAGAACCTCACTGTAATGCCCCACACTCCGCAGAAGGTACAAATGATCCTTACCCATTTCTGAGTCCTGACATGTGTAAAAAGCAGGTGGCAGAGTGTAAATGCCATGCAGTCAGTACTGGATAAGTGGTGGTTGCAGTCATTATTTTATTATTCTCAGATAATGATTACTTACCTAGAAAACCCAAGCAAATAAACTAAATGTATTATGACAGCTAAGACAATTATAAAAGATAATCGTTAAGATTTACCATTACTGTGACTCTACAAGTGCAAGCTTTGCTGTCTTCCTTCCACTGTAAACATACCAATAATAAGATTTTTTTTAATATAAAGAACAGACATAGCCACATTCATAAGAAGGATAACAGATAACCTGCAGCAACATGCTGGAGCTGAAGCCTCAGCCAGCACCTGCAGCCAGGAGCTGGGGCGGCAAGAGCAAGGCCTTCTTCCTGAAGCTGGGAGTGAAAACATTACCTTTGCCAGCTTAGTGACTGGATCTCAGATACGTCCAAAGGCACAAGCGACAGGAGCCCAAGCCAGCAACTAAGACCATGGCCTGGTCTAGAAATGGTGGGAGGAAAGTTGGTGAAGGCAGCCAAAAAACGATAGACAAGGAGTGTTGCAGGGGAAGAAGTGGGAAACTCCCACATAAGCTGAACCTGCAAACTAAAATTTCAAAGAAAATGAGGAAAATTAACACTAACAAAGAGAACAAATAAACTTAACCAGGACATTAATAATTAACAGAGACTATGATGCAGCCATTAATTAGGGAAGAATAATGACAAGAAAAATGTGTTAAAGGAAGGAAAACATTTCAAGGGAAAGTAGATGTTTTGAAGGCTGGTTTGCTCATTGGTCATTGTCACCCTTCTGTGCTTTCCCTCCATTGCAAGCAGCCAGAAGTCTGCATACATCGGCGTCTTTTCCATACTCCCCTTCCAACCGTCTCGCAGAGAATCTGGCAATTTGGGGAGGCACGGGAGGCACTGGCAGAGACTGGAAATGAGGCAGATTTCCCTTCCTCTGAAGGTAGTTCTTATAAACACAGTAGCAGCAGCAGCAGGCAAGCCTGAGCCACTGGACATCTGCTCAGGCAACATGATTCCGACAGCAGATGTGGTAGCAGGTACGCCAACAACCCCAGCAACACAGTGCCCCTGGGCTGCGACAGGGATGGCAGCTGGTGACTCTGGGCTCCTTCCTGGACCCCTGCAGCACTGGCAAGAGCACTGACTCCCTGCTTCCTGGGCAAGCCGCAGTGTGGTTCCAACAGCCTCATGGGCACAATGATTGTGGACTCTGGGTAGCAGCATCTTCCTTTTTGCTTCTCCTGCCCTGGCATGTAGTGACTTCTAGAAGTTACCAACCTCCAGGTAAACACACCTTCCATCTTTTGCTCCTCCAACCTCTCCCCCATGTTTGTAGCCAGTTTTCTGCACTACATTCCTGCTGAATGGACACTGGCTGATGAAGTTGGCTATGCCAGCAGAATACAAGTGACATTTAGCATTCTCAGATGTGTTGAAAAATCAGAGAAACAGTGATACTTAAGGAACTATAATTTCAACACGAATTGATCTGTTATGCTAAAAAAAACACTTATACCTTATAAATGTATATGTGTGCCTGCAGAAAGAAGGCTAGAAGGCTATGTATTGACTAGAACATTTAGAAATGCCAGAACTAGCCTACCTGCTCAAATCCCAGCTCTCCCCCTCTTGTGTAGCCTTGGACAGAATCTTTACTGCTCTCTGCCTCAGTTTCTCCAAATTCAAAGTGATTGAAATAATATCTCAGAAGTTTACTATAAAGAAAAGGTGAGTTAATAAATTTAAAGAATATAGAAGAGAGCCTGGTTCATAGTATTCTACAAGTTGCTTTTTAAAAATGGTTTTTCTTTATTTTCTAATTTTAATAAAGGATATATATTACCATTGACCAGAAAAATTTCATATACAAAAAGAAAAACATGATATTCTATAAAAAAAGAAACACAAATTATCTTAAAGCTATTATCAAACTTGTGACTTTTACATTATTGCAGAGCTGCAAAGCCCCATGGAAGTTAAACTAGACCCTCTCTCTAACTTTAAGCAGGTCTATTCCTCCAGTTTCTTCAAAGAATTTTCTGGTATCCTGTTATGAAATTATTCATCTTGTGTAACCTAAGTCCCTTGAAATACATATTTCCCCCCTCACACAATCATCAAATTAGGTTTAGAACTTTTGATCAACATCTTACATGTAACAATATTCTCTATATTTAAACATTGTGTTGTACCTTTTCCTATTTATCGGCAGGTGAAAGAGATTTTTCTATAGTTATTCACAAAAATCTTAAGGTAAAAATGATATGAACTAATGAATTGATGAATTAATACGTTGTGTTAGGGAGAATGCTTGTTTCAAATTGTAGGGGCCACCACTGTCTCCACCCCTGGCCTCTCACTCCTCCCCACGGAGGGTGGAGTTGCTTTCCTCAGGCATGTGCATCTCAGCCCCCTCTTTTGGCTTCACCTGTCTGCAGAGATCTCAAGTTTTATGTGTTCTCTCTCTCAAGGGTCATTGGAAGCCTGTGGGTAAGCCAGGTTTGTATAGGGAGGACACACTAACAAGCTTGTTTAAATAGCTTTATCACCAGTAAAGCCTTTATTTTGATTTCTCTATGTTTTATTTCTGCATCTGTTACTCTCAATTTGTTCTAAAATCTGTTGGGAAAGAGAACGGTGTTACATATCGACCCCCGCAAACGTCAGCGTGTTAAATGTTAAAATATATCCCAAACATATCATTTAAATTTAATTTACACTTAAACCACGGGTTCCTACCTGGGGTCCATGAATGCATGTATAAAGATGGATGGGAAAAATAAATTACATTTTTCTTTTCACTAACTCCAAACTAACATTTAGCTTTTTCTTCAATTTCAAATGTAAACAACACATCACAGTGGAAGGAGCACAAGTCACTTTGTCACCAGTAGCAACCACAAATATTTTCATCTCACGTTACTGTTGTTGCAGGTATCTCTAAATACCTTACACTCATCTCTACTTTGAAATTATCACACTTACTATACTTGCCATTAGATTGACTGCACATCACTGCAGCCTTTCTGCCTTAGATACCTGTGTGAAGTAGCTGACCAGCTACTCTCCCTGCAACTGTGTTTCCTCGGTGCTTAGCCTCCCGTCAATGAAGTCACTTCTCAATTGGTGACCCAGATTTTTGCATAACCTTCCAATAAGTGATTTGCTTTCATTGTTAGAGTTTTATAAAACAGGACTGCTTTAAAATGAGCATTATTAACTCTCAGTGAGAGCATGCAACCTTATGTAACTTGGATAAACACAGGAGCTGCATGCAGACCTGACAAGCTCAAATACATCTGACGGTTCAGATCACTGCTGAAATGTGAAGTAGCTGCTTGTTATTGCTAACAGTTACTGATCACAATGTCGTAAGACCTTGAGCAGCAGAATTCTTTTGTTTGTTTTTCTCGTGTCTCCTTTGTTGTGCACTGGCTGTATTAAGAAGTAAAGGCACGCATACTCAAGGTGTCGTACAAGTGGTGTTCCCCCATTATTCTTCTGTGAAAATATCAGACGTTTAAAAAATAACTGCAAGAAAACTGTCTACAGTCCCAGAAATGAAAGCCATTATTTCTGAGAAAACACAGAAAGCCATTTGACTCTGCTGCTGAGGAGGGTACTGAGCCAAGATGAATTTGAGATATAAAATTTGATCAATTTCTTTGGAAAAAAAAAAGAATTCTGTAAACACCTGGAAACTATTCAGAACTTTTTAAAAAGTGACTTCTATCTATTTTGATGGCATCAAAGTTAAAGCACATTATGATGCTGGAATGCCCTTAAGCTCCACTAACCCTGTCATCTTCTAGAGCTAGACCTCAGCTAGCGCCATGATCTAAATATTAATAGCATCTGCATATGCTTGTCTCAGTTCTGATGGCCCCCCTCAGCTTGACAGGATTTCACAGCCAATTAAGTTTGGTTTCGAGAGCCTATAATAAACTAGTCTGCACTATGAATCTTCAAGAAATTGGTGATGGCTCCTGAATTTATTTCCCCTGCCCTGACCCCTCTCTCTTATAAGCAACTTAGTCAAATATCCAGCTCAGTTCTCTGATTACAATTTTCATATGAAAATATCACAGATATCTCAAAACGAACAGGAGCTTTTGTCTCCCAAATGTGCTCCTCCCGACCCTTGCCCAGTTTGTAAATGCATGTTCATCCGCTGAGTTCCTTAAACCAGAATGGGAGGAGTAACCCTTTCTTGAGTCCGCTCTGCCTCCAATGCCCTCCCAGATGCACATTGCCAGTGCATTATCCTTATCAAGTTCTACTGTTTCTACTCCCAAAATACAGTGCAAATCTGTCCACATCTGTCCACGTTCCTCTCCACCGCCATCACACTGACTCAAACTATAGTCACTCCTGACTGACTCTGACATATTCATTCATTCATTGACTTACCCACACTCACGCATATAGCTCCTACTACGAGCCAAGCACAACTGCCTTCTTGCTGTTCTGCTACATCAGCTCTTGCCCTTGTCTCCAGCATCCACCCAGCAGCTCCGTGGATTGTTGTAAATACACAAATCATGATGCTGCCCTCCTTAAAACTCTCCAATGGTTTCCCATTGCACTTCTTACCATAGCCTGCAAGGGTGGGTCCCATTTACTTTGTTTCTTGCAACAAGAAGCCACTTTCAAAGAGCCAGACCCTCACCTTGTTCTCTGTCATTCACTGTGTCTCAGCCATAAAGGCCTTTCTTCTATTGCTTAAACAAGCTAAGAATTCCCATCTCCCAGCCTTCATACTCTCTCCTCCCTTTGCTTGGAATGACCTTCACATGTCTGGCTTCTTCTAACCATTTATATTTCAGTAAAAATGTTCCATCCTCAAATAAGCCTCACTTTCTCAAAAATCCAGCCATCCTCATCCTGAGTCTGTCATTTAATTGTTTTATGTCCCTCATAATGTTCAGCCTTATCTGAAACTGTCTTATTTATTTACACATTCAATTACTTGCCTCCCACACCAGAGTAGAATTTCCATGAAAGCTGGGACATTTTCTGACTTGTTTAATGAACTCCATCTACATTCAATGTATTCATGAGCCAGTAAGTAGCACTTAAACATTAAGAGGACTAAAAAAATAAAAAAATAAAAAAATAAAATTTAATAGCAAACATATAAGCCATATATTCTAATATGAAAAATTTTTTATCAATATATACAGAAAATATACACTTCCTACACCAAAATGTGCTATCAAAGAGCTATAAATCAAATAATTATAAACTGAATATTTTTAAAGCACACCATTTAAAACACTGTAATGAATCCATTTGTTTATTAGTCCTTTATTGTTAAGTAATAAATTACCCCAAACTTAGCAGCTTAAAACAACTATCATATATCTCACATCGAGGGTCAGGAATCTGGGAGGGATCTTGCTGGGTGGCTCTGGCTCAGGGTCTCTCACGAGGCTGCAGTCATCTGAAGGGACCACAGAATCAGCTCCCAAGCTCAGTCACGTGGCTGTTGGCAGGGCTCCAGTTCCTCACCATATGGGTCTCTCCATAGCGCTGCTCACATAACATGGCAGCTGACTTCCTCAGAGCAAAAACCTGAGAGAGAGAGAGAGAGAGAGAATGAACACCCTGGACAGAAGCCGTATACTTTTATAACCTCAGAAGTGACAACCCTCACCCCTGCCATATCCTATTGGTCCCACAAACTCAAACTGACCTTGGTGGAAGGTGGAAGAGGAACTACACAAGGGTTTGAAGGAGGTGGGGATCACTGTGGGCCACCTTGGAGACTGGTCACCACAATTTGGACTATAAAGACTACTGACATGCTTATTGCCAAATTAATTTTTTCCCTGAGTCAGTAATGCATTCAGCTAAGAGTAACAGAAAGGCCAGTAAATGGTCATTTAAACAAGGAAGAGGTTTGTTTATTTCATGCCACAAGAAGTCCCAGAGTAGGCACCTTATCATACACAGGAAGTATGGTGGGTTAAGGATATCTTCAGGACCCAGGGGCTCCTGGCTTTCAGCTCCACTGTCCTAGTGATGGCAACGACACTTCCAGAGCACACTGGAAAGAGATCATGAGACATCAGCAACCTTCTCTTTACATCTCACTGGCCAGAATCACATAGCTTTCATCTGTGAGGCAAGCTAGGGAATTCAGTTTTTAGATATCCCAGCCTCGATAATAGATGAAGACAAGAAAAAAACAAAGGAAACAGGTGTTAATTTAGCCCATAGTATCTGTCACATTTCCTAAGTTCAGATTTTGGACACTGCACTTTCCTAAGGTGGATCACGATACAATAATTTATTGGAGCTACGTTATAACATGAGAGAAGTACAGGTCCTTGCACATAGCATGTTCCCATCAACTATTCTTAAATGAATGCATTATATGCTATTAAGTGTTTGGTATCTCTTAAAAGCATGAGCCTTATGCAAGCATTTTCTAAAATGACTTTGTATTCTGTTTGTATTAACTTGGGCTGGGGGGCGGGGAGGATTTTCCAGTACCAGGAAGTAAAAATAGTAACAGGGCATAATAATTCTATGTAGTTTAGTTTTCTCTTAAATTCTGGATTTGTATTCCAGGCATTGGTCTATGCATAAGACACTGAGCCCATTTATGCTGCAGCTCTGTTCTTTCAGGCTGTCTCCTGTGCCCCTAAGCCCTCTTCCCCTACCCTACAGCCCGACTTCATACATGAATTCTTTTTCTATCATTGTTATTCTGGTTCAGAGTTTGATTTTCTAAAAACATAAAAATATAAAGTGATAGGGTAAGTTGGTTAAATATATTCCCTTTTTTTAGGAAAAAAAAATTGATGTTATAAGAAACTACTTTAACTTTGTAAAAGAGAAAACCCAGAAACAAACTGCATTCTGAAAATACCATGAAATGCCAACATAGCATTTTTGTACTTCAAAAAAATGTCTACAACTTTTATGCCAAAATTGACTTCAAAATTGAAGCTGTTAAAAATACACACTTAATTTAGTAGCTTTTAATTCACAGGGCTTTTTCATGGGTGGGGTTGCTAAGTGGTGAGTTGACTTTTGCCACAGAGAAGTATACTGCCTCTGTAAAAGTCAGACTTTTTGCTAAGAATAGACTTGTGGGCTGCAGGATAATTAAAAAGTACTTGGCATAATTGAAGTTCTGGTGAGGAAATGATTAAAGTCATAGCCTTGCATGTTGGGTGTATACAAACTACTTTAAAACTTGGATATTGGAATATATGGCCTCAAAAGGATTGCATTAAGATGAAAGATGTTTAAAATACCATTGATAAACCATATTTTTCATTTTCAAATAGAATTAGAATCACTAAAACTACATATTGATTGGACATGAATAGTGAAACTTGCTGTATCTTTTAGAAATATAGAAAGACATTTTTTAAAAAGTGTAGTTTATGATCTTCCTCAAAACAGACAATGGAAAATAAAATTGACTTGCCCATTTCAACACCAATCGGACCATCTTATTGTTAACAGTTTCAAACGTTTTCAATATTATTCAGTACCTCTAGGTTTATGAATTACTAAAATTTAAAAGTATTGAAACTTAGTTCTCGTTCTTGTAAAAGAACTAGATACTGTTTCTCCCCTGAACTAAATTATTTAAAGTTAAAGAATTAGGCTTTCCTTAAAGGTTGGGCAATGGGATTAGGCAACCATGAACAGCGGTTAATTTGAGGAGTTGAATCTGAGATGAGAAGCAGCTGAAGTAATACTTTTCACACCATATCTTTTGGTATTGTTTGAATTTATTTTTAAATAAAAATTATTACTTTCATAATTATTAACAATAAAATGAAGTTGAAAACCTTTTAAGATCAAAAATCACTGAAGAGACAAAAAATAATTAATGAAAAAAAGAATTGCCTTTGTTGAAACTTGAAAAGTAGCTTCACATCTGATATGAATAAGCAAATTTTTCAAAACAGTAAGATCCAATCCTAAGATCTTATTAAGCTCAAATAGGAAAACTTATAAAAGATTACATATTATTTTGTGTTGTGGTTTAAAAAAACATCTATCCTAAAAAATCTGGCTGGGTGTGGTGGTTCATGACTATAATCCTAGTACTTTGGGCGGCCGAGGAAGGAGGATCATTTGAGGCCCGAAGTTTGAAGTTGCAGTGAGCTGTGATGATGCCACTGAAGTCCAGCCTGCGTGACAGAGCAAGACCCTGTCTCAAAAAAAAGTAAAAAAAAAAATCAAGAACCCCAAAATTCCTTTTCATTAAATACCAGTTGACTTGGGAATGGAAGGAAAGGCCATCTTCTTTCTTTCACAGTAATTCCGAAGTTTCATTAACTTCTATTAACAGTTTGAGTACTAAGCATAGATATGGATCCCTTATTACAGTACACAAGGAATATTTTAATTTGTCAAAGAAAGCAATTTTTGATAAATAATTTTTTTTTATTTCAGCATAATATGGGGGTACAGATGTTTAGGTTACGTGTGTTGCCCTTGCCCCCCGCTCAGTCCAGGTTTCAAATATGTCCATCCTGTTGCGTGGGGCGCATTGCACTCTTTCTGTATGCATATACCCGTCCCCTCCTCCCTCCTCCCCCTCCCCCCTGCCCAATATCCAATAGATGTTATTCTTATGTATGCACTTATGTGTTGATCCATTAATACCAATTTGATGGTGAGTACATGTGGTGCTTATTTTTCCATTCTTGGGATACCTCGCTTAGTAGAATGTGTGGGACTGCAAATTAGTGCAACCTCTGTGGAAAGCAATATGGAGATACCTCAATGAGATAGAAGTAGAACTACCATTTGACCCAGCAATCCCATTACTGGGCATCTACCCAAAAGAGCAAAAGTCGCTCTATGAAAATGACACCTGCACTCGAATGTTCATAGCAGCGCAATTCACAATTGCAAAGATGTGGAAACAGCCCAAGTGTCCATCAATATATGAGTGGATTAATAAACTGTGGTATATGTATACCATGGAGTACTATTCAGCTTTAAGAAACCAT
>CAUYSK010032287.1:0-17940 GCA_963575035.1 Avahi laniger
GCCAGACGATGCAGGGCCTTGGAAGTCACATTGCTAAGCTTTGTCTTTAAGAACAAAGGGAAGCCACCGAAGCTTCCCTGAGCAGGGGTGTGTGTGTGATGTCACGTGGCTGCGTGGTGAGGAATAGGTTGGACAGGTCCACAGTGGCCTCGGGGGCACCAGGTAGGCAGCTGTCACAGTCAAGGTGTGAAAGTTCAGAGCAGCTTGCAGTAGGGTGAAGGGAAGTGGAGAGAGGAGGAGGGACTGGAGAAGTATTGAGGAGATAAAATCAGCAGGACTTTTTTTCTGGGCTTGCTCAACTGGCTGGGTGGTGCCACCAGTCACGAAACCAGGAAACACTGTAAGGAGAACAAACCAGGCTGATTTTTTCCATCATAGACACGTTGAGTTGGAGAAACCTTTGAGACGTCCAAAAAGAGACATCAAGTAGGCAGCTGGATGTCTCAGTGAGAGCTCGCAGATCATCTGTGTGAGTCATTTGCAAATTGTGTGCACCGGCCCATGCACTGAGCCTGCTGGGTGAGTCCTGATCCCAGCGCACTTCACTGGGCAAATCACTGCCCTACTCTAGAACTTGGAGTCTGCAAGTGTCTGACGTGTGGGTTGGACCAGAACTTTATCTGGCTGTAACATTCTCTGGATCTGGGGGCACATGAGGATGAAGTATTGCCCAAACATCCCTGAATTCCTCCCCAAACCAGGGAAAGAAGTCCCCTAATTTGAGGAGTGTCCTGGCTCTGTTAGACTGTTCTTCTGGATGCTCTTGTTCTGACCCTGGCTGTCCCTTCCCCAGTCAGGTCGTAGACCATCCTGAGATTCCCAGAGTCCTATTCTTGGGTGGGAAACCCAGACCCCTCACCCTTGTTTGAAGGGAAGAAGTGAGAACAGCATATGCTGCTGCAGCTCATGGTGAGGCAGGTTGAAGGTCAAAGGCGTGGACCGTGGACCAAAGGTATTTCTTGCCACAGACTTTCCAGGGTACTTTCCCCAAGGTTTGCCCTTTGCAACATGACTCCTCTCCGTCCCTGTTCCTGGCCTGCTCTCCGCTGAACTCTCTGCTCTCTGCACTCTTCCCAAAAATGTGTCACCAGGCATCCAAGCACTGTTTGCTTATTTCACAAATGACCCGGTTCCCGATAATGTCCCAGGTCCCATTGACCTTTCTTGGCCAGAGTAGGACATGGAATAGTGTCCTCCTGGAACTGTTTGACACCCAGTCCCTCTCCTGGGCCTTGGCCGCTGAGAATTGCTCATTCAGGCCTCATGATTAATGAGCTATTAATGAGCTATGCACTTGACATTAAAGGTATAAAATGAACAAAGCCAAATCCCAGCCCTTCAGAAACCTTCCCACCAATGGTTTTGGAATGTGATCTGGATTATTTTTCCCTAAATTCATTATCACCCTCTCACCATATTAAAGCCTCTTTTCCGCTCACTCACTTAGCTTTTTGAGTTCTCCCAAAGATCATTAATGCTAGTGGCCATCTCTTACCGAGGGCTTATTAGGCGCCAATCTAGGTGGAAAGCCGGCCACATCCTTCATCTCATTTAATCTTCAAAACCCCCTGTGAAGGTTGAGAGCCTGAAAGAGATTAAGTCACTTGCCTGAGTTCAACCAGCTGGGATTCAAACCCAGGTTTAGTCTGACTCAGAAACACCGGGCTCTTAACCACACTGCTGTTGCCCCTTCCGCGGGACGGCTGGGCGTTCCTGAGAAATCGGCGTTAGCCACAAAGTGCCAGTCTCGTTAGAATGGAGGCCCCAGGAGTGCAGGAATCTTGTCTCGTTCAGCCCTTATCCCCAAACACCCAGAACGGCTCCTGGCAAATACATTCGAATAAATGAGACATTTTGAAAACTCCTCCTTCCCCACCCACCACCGCAGCCTTGAGTACACGCTCGAGAACTGTCAAATGCAATGTGTTGAATACACCGATGTGGGGTGAGTCTCTAGCTGGAGGGCTTGGGGTCCCCTCCAGGTTAAAGACCCAAAGCAGTAGATTGTTAAGCTTCGGTACCTGGATAGCTGCTTCCATCTCTCGGGTATCTGAACTCCTTCCTTTCATACTAAGGAGCCCAGTTCTGTTTCACCGTTTTCATCTCTACCTGTGACCTTTAATAAAGCAAGATTTTTTTTTTTAGCAAACAATGAAACAATTACTTTTGAGATGAAAAGAGTAAATTGAAGCAAAGTTCATTATTTTCTCAATTTGCTTTTCTGTAGAGAATCTAGGTGTTGGCATGGCTGTAGCCAGAGGCTCCCAAACCTTTGGGTCAAAGACTACGTTCTTCGGACGCACGAATCCCACTGTCTCTGCCCTTCAACCACCTCTGTTGTCAGACTGTCTCTGGTCTCTGGGTCTTTGTCCTTGACATTCACTCAGCTTCAGTCTCTTTTTCCTTCATCTTTGCCTGGGTAGATTTTATTCCTTCTTCGCATTCTAGGGAGTCTCCTCCAGCACTCCCGCCTCCCCTCCACCGACTCCGCACACACACCATCTGGGCTCGGCGCCTCTCTCCTGCACTCCCTGCGCCGGTCACATAACACGGCAGAACCTTCTTATCTTCATCCCACGGTCCACCCACCCCAGACACCCCACGTGTCCTCGTCTCCCCAGTTCCAAGCCTAGAGCCTGGCCCGTGGTAAGTGTCACTGAATAGCACTGTGGCTGGTTGCGATGCCACCTCATCAAATACAGCAGTTGTAGAACCATTCCCTGGGGACTGATGACGTGCCAGGCTCCTAATGTGTGTGATTAACTGAGCAATGGGACAAGCTTGCAGAGTAGGTCTGGTCACTCCTACCTTAGAGATAAGGGCGCTGGAGCTAAGAGAGGTTTGGTAACTTGTCAAAGGACACACATGTAGAAAGAGGGTGAGCCTGGATGAGTTCAGGCCTTTAGGACATCAAACTCTGTCACCCTGTCCTCCCGGCTCTGGGCTTCAAGTTGCCCAAATCTCTGTCATCTCCAAGTTCCAAAGTCTATAACACCAAAGAAAATTTGCTTATCAGCTGTTTGACCTTAGATAAGTCACTGGACCCCACTTGGCCTCAGTTTCGTCAAGTGTAAAATCAGGTGGAGGGAGGCCGGGCCTGGTGGCTCACGCCTGTAATCCTAGCACTCTGGGAGTCCGAGGCGGGAGGATTGCTTGAGCTCAGGAGTTCAAGACCAGCCTGAGCAAGAGTGAGACCCCGTCCCTACTAAAAATAGAAAGAAATCAGCCAAACAACTAAAAATAGAAAAAATAGAAAATAGAAAAAATTAGCCGGGCATGGTGGTGCATGCTTGTAGTCCCAGCTACCTGGGAGGCTGAGGCAGGAGGATCGCTTGAGCCCAGGAGTCTGAGGTTGCTGTGAGCTAGACTGACGCCATGGCACTCTAGCCCGGGCAACAGAGTTAGACTAGGTATCAAAAAAAAAAAAAAAAAAAAATCAGGGTGGGCTGTGTCAACTCCAAGGCCCATGAGCTCCAAGGTGGCAAAATGTTACAAATTAGGACAAGATGGAGCTTCAGCTAAAGGAAGAGAACACAGGAGAATAAATCTACCCGAGTCAATTGGTGTATTCTAAGCTGTGGGCGTGCACAAAGCCTGTGAGCCGGGGTGAGTGTATGCAGGTGTGTCCCCGGGCTCCAGCTCCGCGCTGGGCACTGGGCTTGTGAGTGTTCCAGACTGGGCGTGTGCAAAGGCTCCTGGGTACGCCAAGCCTGTGGCCATGCCAGGCAGCCGGCTGCTTTGTTTCTTGGCTTTGGTAATGGTCTCCTGCCTCATCTGGGCCAGCCTCTCCTCACAGATGAACTCCGGCCGTTTCCCAGGGGTCGAATGAGAAGACTGGGCGCTGCTCTCAGGCTGCTTGGCCTGGCCATTCCTGTTTTCCGGGGCCCAGGGAGGGCCGAGCCTTCCCCAGCCCTTCGTGCTGGTGCCCAGCTTTGCTCCTGCTCCAGGCAGGAGGAAGCTTTCCTGGGGGCTAAGCCCCGGCGCGTCCAGCCTTGCTCCTGCTGCCTCTGTCTGCTCCTCAGGTGAGAAGCCCGTTACGGGAGGAAAAGGCGGCAGCCCGGTTTCCACCCAGCACAGAATGACCCCTGGCAAGGACAGCAGTGGAGGAGGCGGGGGATACCAGGCAAAGTGCCCTGGAAAGGCTAAAGAGGCTGAATTCACTGAAAAAAAAAAGAGGCGGGGCACATGGCTGGCAAGAGAGTGAACAAAGAAAACTGAGAGTCAGAAAAAAAAGATGCAAAGAGGTAGGAGCTCCACAGCTCCCACCCATCCCCAGGGTGGGGATGGATTCCTCCCAGCTGACCCGGAGCCCGTGCCGGGGCACCCTGGGATTAGCTGCCCTTGACCAGTCAGAAGCTGGCTGGAGTCCAGGCCCCCCAGGAGCCTTTCCAAGTGCCTCAGGACAAACCCCTGTTTTTGCTTGATCAGGAACCCAGCCAGCCACTGCGAATGCAGGACGGCGGGACACAGGACCCTGTTCCTGATGGACCCCTCCCTTCTGCTCAGAGCCCCCCACGGTGAACGGGAGATGGGCTGGGGCTGGAGAAAGCAGGTTGGGGTGGGGGTGCAGGGCCGCTGGAAAGAAAGGTGCTCGGTGTCCAAAGCTGCTTTGTGGCAGGAAACGAAACTTCACAAGGATTCAGGACGAGGCATCTCACCGGGCTTCCTTCCTTCCGGCTCTGGTCTAGAGAGCAGCCTGGAGCCAGAAAGCGCCTCACCTGACATCTTGCACCCTGCCCCCAATCCTCCTGGTAGGGGGTTCCCCTCCTCCCACATACCCTCCCCTACCCCTGGCTTCCCTGCTATGGGGCCTCACCCTCTGCTCAGACTCAGGGAACATGGTCCCCACCCCGGCAGCCCCCACCCAGACAGGGCCGTGGTGGGGAGAGCCTAGTCCACTTCTCCCCGCCTGGGCTCGCAGCCCCAGTGCCTGAGAGAGGGAGGGTGGGGGGAAGAGAGTGGGGCCTTGGGAGTCCCCAGTGCTGTTCTCTAGACAGTACATGAAAAGCATGCAAATGCCGTGCAAAAATAGCATGCAAATGAGCACATCTTCCACCTAGCCCTCCTCTGCCCACCCCCCACAGGGACCCAGGACCCTTTAGGCCCATGGCCCACAAGATGGCTTTTGGAACCCCTCCTCTCCCGCCCCTCCCCCAGTCCTTCCTCATCCTCGCCCCGCCCCTCTCAGTGTCTGATCTTCAGCAATTTCAGAAACACCTTAGTTTGTGTTTGTGGCCTTGGCTGCAGCGCCTTGCGGGTGGGGTCCTCTCCCCTGCTTCCCACCTTAAAGCAGTGAGGGAGTGGAGGAGGGGGCGGGGGCCTGCCTGGGACTCTATTCCAAGCCTCAAGCCTTAGACCCCTTGGCACCTTGCCGGGTGTCCAAGGACTCTGCAGGAAGGGAGTGGCAAGGGTGTTGTTCTCTGGCTGGACCCCTGTTGTGACTACTGCTACTGCTAGCAATTTCACCTTCAGGGAAGGAGCCCCCAGAGCCCAGCGGGTGAGATGCACAAGGAAGAGACAGAGTGAACACCAGCGCTGAACTGAGGGATGCAGCCAGGTTCAGATGAAGCGTCCGGACAGTTGAACAGAAGCAACTGCCTGAAGCTACCTAGAGTGGTTTCATGTACAGTAGTTCTTTTAGTGAACTGCCTCGGGGCCTGCTCAGGCTGCCCTAGAGGGACAGAAATGGAGCTCTGCCCCCACCGCCCACCCTACCACCCTATCCTCCAGCCACCCACCCAGACCTCAAGGTGCTAGACGGGGTGCATGATCAGCCCCAGCAGTACCAGCTCAGCCTGGCCCTGCCTCCTGTCCAGCCCCTTCCCCGAACTGGGAGGAAGGCCCCCACCCCCACTGCCTCCCCAAGCTTGGCCCAGGCTCAGACAGGCCTGGCTGCAGCTCCTGGGGTAGACAGGAAGCCCAGGCATCCATTGGCCCAACTGTGCCTTGGGACAGGAAATGCTTCAGCCAGTTTCAAAGGCACAGTAGCCAAGGGAAGGAAGCCACTTGGGGTGGGTCCCCACGGCAGGCCAAGGCCTTCCAGAGGGTGGAAGAAGTGACAATGCCAGGTGTAGAGCCCTGGGAAGAGGGTCACAGATCCTGCCCATGGCTGGGCTATAGAGTCCGGAGGGACCAGTGGGCAGGGCCCAGCTCTGCCGCTGAATCCAGCACTCACGGACAGCCGAACTCGTGGCCACTTCCATGCTAACCACGCTTTCCTCATGGCCTCGCCTCCAAGGGGGAGACCAGTGGCTCTAAGTGACTACCACCCAGGATGTCATTCCTCCGGCACCAAGTAGGACCCCATCCCCAAGCCCCAGGGGTGAAATTCTCCCTTCTTTTCAAAGACCTTCATGAACAGTGACTCTGCAGCTTGCTTAGCTACCCACTTCAATTTGTATCTAACTACAATTTTTTTAGCTGCAGTCTAAGTCCATTTTTTCTATTTGCTCTCAGTAAAGATCTTGACAACGTCAGGCAGGTGGCCTCCCCCCCTGCACACTGGCCTCTTCCTGGATCACCCCAGATAGGGGATCCCAGGGAAATCTGGCCTCCTCCCCGCACCCGACTTCCTTCCCCCAACTCCCGGAGAATGACAGTAACGAGGGGTCGCAGTGACGTGCGAGCGCCCACCCTGTGCCCTTGCTTAATGTCGTGACACGGGCTACCCGTGGAACAAGCAGAGCATCCCTGGGAGGCGAGCGCTGTCACCACGCGCCTTGCACGGACAAGGAGACTGCAGCCTGGAGAGCTCCGACGTCTTGCTCAAGGCCCCTTGGCCAGTAAAGGACAGAGCCAGCTTTGGCTGACTCCAAAGCAAGTGCCCTGGGTGAGTGCTGTGTCCCTTTACTTGGTTCTCCCCAGGAGCTCCTGTCATGGGGGGCAGAGGTGAGCCCAGCAAGTAAGAACTACATTGACTTTTTGTTTTTAAACTATGATCACACAGTAAATTATGGGTTTGCTATGGCAATAGCGGGACAAGTGTCCCTGGAAGTCACCTCTTGAAATTAGCTGAGGCCGCTCAACCCCGCTCCTAATCCTTCCCTGTCTGCTCCCGCCCCCTCGCCCAGAGGTCCTTAAGCAGTTTCCGTCCTTCAGCCATCTCAATGGGGTGACAGACACCGGGACTGTCTTTCCTACCCCCTCCCTCTCCTGGGACCAGAGCTTTTGACCCATCTTCTGGAAGCAGCTATTAATTCTGACAGAAGGGTGGAAGCAGAGAGCGGAGTGGAGAATTGGTGAGAGGGAAGAAGACCAGATTCAACTGTGGTAGGTGAATTTCCAGCCATAAATTCATTCCAGAATAAACAGCACCGCCCACCTTTTATTTGTGGGCAGACTGGAGACGTCATCATGACACTAGCACAATCCACTGGGACATCACAGATCAGCTGTCAGAGCACTGACCTGCCTCTGCCCAGCTCCACAAGAAACCCTTGGCACCTCAGGTCTGGTGAGAGCGATGCTAGGACGCGGAGAGTCTGGCTCAACCACCTAATATCTCAGGCCTATCTTGCAGGACATGGCCAGGAAAGTTGGAGGAGGTGAGTCATCTTAAAAACCCTCCACGGCTGGGCGCGGCGGCTCACACCTGTAATCCTAGCACTCTGGGAGGCCAAGGCGGGAGGATTGCTTGAGGTCAGGAGTTCGAGATCAGCCTGAGCAAGAGCGAGAACCCCCGTCTCTACTAAAAATAGTCTCAACTAAAAGTAGAAAGAATTGGCCGGGCGTGGTGGCGTGTGCCTGTGGTCCCAGCTCCTCGGGAGACCGAGGCAGGGGGATCGCTTGAGCCCAGGAGTTTGAGGTTGCTGTAAGCTGGGCTGATGCCACAGCACTCTAGCCTGGGCAACAGAGCAAGACTCTGTCTCAAAAAACAAAACAAAACAAAACAAAAACCTCCAAACTCTCATGTAATGCTGGTAGAAGTATAAATTGATACAGCCTAGAAGACTTCCTGGCAAATTTACTAAAGCTAAGCATAAGCCTACCCAGCAAGAATGCTTCTAGTTAATAAAAATTAATGTTTATACTCATCAGAAGACGTGTGCAGGAGTATTCATGGCAGTTTTATTCATAAACCCTTCAAAATGGGAACAGCCTAAATGTTCTTCAATAAGAGAATGGAGATATATGTGTGTGTGTGTGTGTGTGTGTGTGTGTACATACATTATTACGCATGTAAAAATCCATCTGGCTATACACTCAAGATTTATAGCCCCCCCTGTCCCCCCCACCAAAAAAACCTCCAAAAAGAAACATTAGGTGTTTTTAGTTAGTTTTTGTTTTTATTCATTTCACTTCTGGGAAAAATGAGCTGGCTGGCTCAAGTTTGACCCAAGTCCATCTTGTTATAGATAAATGCTATTTCCTCTTACTGCAGTCCAGGTAGAGAACACCTGTTCCCGAATGTCTTGGCTCAGAGACTCCCAGATTAGTAGCCTGAGCAACAGCAAGACCCTATCTCTACAAAAAATACAAAAAAAATTAGCCAGGTGTGGTGGCGTGTACCTGCAGTCCCAGCTACGATCACGCCACTGCACTCTACCCTGGGCGAAAGTGAGACTCAAAAAAAAAAAACATTGGCTTCCTGGTTCCCGGTTGCGTGTGCGTGCGTGTGTGAACACATGCATGTGTGTTGCATTGTGTTCCATTAGTCCAGGAACTGCCAGAGCGCAGGGTTGCCTGTGTGAAGTTTCCCCTTAGCACTGCACCACCCACAGAGAGGTTTATTTCAACAAAATTCACACTGTGCCTGCGATGTGCCAGGCCCTGTTCTGTTATAAAACAGACAAGAGCCCCTGCCCACATGCAGCTTGTGTTCCAGCGATACCTGTCAAGGTTACAAAATGGAGGAAAAGACCGTTTTCCAATTTTATCCGACTTAGTCTAGGATGTTGGGCAGGGCTCTACACCCTCCTGGGCCCCTCATTTTGTGGGGATGAACCCCGAGCTGCTCCTCTGTGCGGCTGGGAAGGAGGTGGTGTGCACACAAACAGGTCTGTTTATGCCCGTCATGTTTCCGATCAATTCTTGCAAACCCCTTGGTGTGTCCCCAAAGCAGGCAGGGACAATCCCTGAGATGTGTCACCAGGAAGGCGAGGGTGATAGAAGGTTTATGAGCCACATACAGAGTGGACAAATTTTGATCGTGGGTCCTACCACCTCTTCTCTGTGTCACTATAGGCAGGTCACTTAACAATCCTCTGTGCCTCCTTTTGCTCATCTGTAAAATGGAATGGTCATATCTCTCTCAAACGGCTATTTAAGGATTGAATGAAATAGACCAGTGTTTGCCTGGCACACAGTGGTTGTGAAATAAATAGTAGCTCTTAAAATTAATTGGAGAGACAGAACGTACACATCCACACCGAGTCATCCGCCCACTCCCACGCCAACCTAAAGTAGGCTCGTCCCCACTTCCTCAGCCTTGCACGCAGCTCTTCAAACTCCTACACCCTCTGCCAAATCAGGACGCTTCCCACTCCAAAACCCCAGATATGCCTTCTGCAGCAAGCCATCCAGAAGGAACTTGTCTATTCGTGGCAACTGTCCCCTCACTGCAGACCTCCATGTCCCTACCACCCCCGTGGTTGAATTTGGCTGTCTTCCCCATCAGACATGGGCAGGGCTGTGTCTCCCAGCAGCTCAGCGTCCAGACACCAGCCACTCTGGAGCCCTTCATGCACAACCCGCAGAAGCCACACTCCTTTCTACTTTAAGGTCTTCTCAGGTGCCCCTCGCTGGGCCTGCAATGCTGTTGCTCAGCCCCTCCCACCCCCTCCACCCAGCAAGGGGCCAAATGAACTCTTAGGCACCCTGCAGGATTCAGCTTAAACACCGCTTCCTCCAGAAAGCCTTCCTCAACTCCCAAACTGAAAAAGGTTTCCTTGTTTTACCTTCTCTTGCAATCCAGTAATCATCAGAGCACTGACACCTAAAAATAATTAAGTAGCAGCAAGGATCCTTTAATACTTGTTCCATATTAAACTGAAAGTTCAGCAAGGAGAAGAGCAGGCATATTGTTTTTCCTGGTATGTTCTCGGCACTTAGCTCAGTGCTTGGTGCATAGTAGAGGTGTAATAAATACTTGTCAAATGAATGAATGAGTGAATACAACTTCTCCCCACCACTCCCAAGTGCCAGCAAAAATCTGTCCACAGAACACCCTCAGGGGCCAACAAGAAGGACAGACATAAAGATCTTCTCGTTCTAATTGTGATATGATTCTTCCTGGGAACATGTTGCCGTTTCTTGGTTGAGCCATGGGTACATTGCAAACCGCACCCCCACAAGGAACACACTCCCCAGTAAGAGGAAGACACCCTGAAGACTTTCCTGCATCGGGAGACAGCGGGTGCTGGGCCGGGCCCCCGGCAGCGACCGCACGCTAAATATACCCTGCTTTGCATCCTGTTTGCTGTGAAGCACACCTGGCAGATACGCCCCACGGGCTGGGAATTGGCCCCTCACACGCTCATGTGCTCCAGCTCCAGGGAAGCCCCCACAAGCCTTGGCTGAAAGAGTCTGGCTGGATCCTCGAGTCCCCTCCCACCTCCTGCACCTCCAATACCTGTATTTTGCCTTTGCCTGGTTCTAACAGGTCATGGCCCCCACCAAAGCCTTGGGCAGCAGCCAGAACCCACGGGGCTGTGTCGTGTGGGTGCCCACCCCAGTGGAGTGTGGCCAGGAGGGCGCTGAATCAGGAGACCTAGAGCCCAGGTACTATCTGCTTCCTCCTGCTGGAGCAAATCCACCTCTCTGGGCTTATGGCAAAATGCGGGCAGTAGAGTGGTTATACCTGTGTTTCCCACCTCATCGGGTGGTTACAAAAGCCAACTAGGAAAATGGAGAGGAGACGCTGCAATGGGCTGGACACCGTGCGTGGCAAAGTGGAAATAGAGATGAAGGAGGCCAGTGCCTCCCCTCAAAGAGATTAAGTCAACAGTGAACAAGGCAACAGGCGCTCATTATGCGCCCGCCGGAGGAGCAGGAGGTGCCACCAACAGGGCCGTGCCACACATGAGAAGAGCTAAAACCGGGGTCGTGTATTAAATAAAAGCCACGGAGCGTGTAGAAAATCCTCAGTGGGGAACTCGGGCCAGCCAGACTGCAACGCTTGCCCACTAGCTGTGTGACTTTGGACGAGTTACTTGGCCACGCTGTGCCTCATTGAGGTGTCGTGAAGAGCTCATGAGTGAGCACGTGCAAAGTGCTTACAACAGTTCCAGGGCATGGTCAGTCAGCTATGATCATTGTTGTCATTCTGTCTTTGATTGGTTCAGCGAATATGCACAAAGCTGAGTGGGGCTCGGGGACCAAGCACGACAGTAAACAAAAGGGAACTGAAAGACCTGCCCTCTTGGAGCTACCGTTCTGGAAGGGGGAGAGAACCAGACCACATAAGTACAGTCGCCAGTATATTTGATGACGAGGGGGGCTTTGTCAAACAGGAAGCAGAAAAGGGAATGGGGGCCCAGCGCTGCGGGGAGGGCCCCGACATAGGGTTGGGGGAAGGGGAAGGCGCGAGCAGCCTGGGGTCCGCGCTGGAGCAGCAGGGCCCTCTCCTGCCTTGCTGTTCACACACCGTCAGCTGCACAATGGAAACGCCAAGTTTCTGTGAGGATTAAATGGGATGACAGATGCCCGGCACAGACGAAGCACAGAGTAAACGTTAGCGCCTCCCCTCCCTGCTTTCTGCCCCACAGGGCTCCTCCCAGGTATGAGGGGGAGCTCGGGACGTCTAGGCCAGACCACCAGCGGTGTGGCCCTTTCTGCTGGTCTCAGAGCTGCCCCTGGCGCCTCCACCCGCGTCCTCTCGAGGGCTACGTGGACTCGGATCTCCGGAATGGCCAGTGGGCCGCTGAGCGTCCTTGGGAAGACTCAGGGATCTCAAACCAGAGGATGGAGGGGGACACTGGCCCATCGCCTTCTAGCGGTGGGATCTTGGCCAGGGACAATAATTACAGTTGTCACTGATGCCAGGACTTTATCATTCAGTCCTTCTTCCCGCCCTGGGAGGCAGACAAGGGAGGTGAGGCTCAGAGAGCTTTCCGCAGCGAGAAGGTGGAAAAGTGAGATCTGAGCTGAGCGTCTGAGACTCCAAGCCCCGCTCTCAGGAGGTTGCCAGCTTTAACCAGAACTACACCGGCTTCAATTTGAATGCCAGTTAAACAAGAAATAATTTTTTAGTATAAGTACAGCTGTCCCTCGGCATCTGTGGGAAATTGGTCCCAGGGCCCCAGAGGACATCAAAATCCACCCATATAAAACGGTGTAGCATTTGCATGTAACCCACACGCATCCTCCCGTATACTTCAGATCATCTCGGGGTCACTTATAATATCTAATGCAATATAAATGCTGTGTAAATAGTTGTTGTACTATGTTGGTTTTATTTATATTATTTTTTTATTATGGTACAGTATTATTTTGCACTTTTTTCCCCTAATATTTTTGGTCCACAGTTGATTGAATCCGTGGATATGGACCCACAGATATGAGGGCTGGCTGTACACCCCAAGTCCTGTATGGGCCACGTTCATAGTAATAAGTTATTCATTGTTTATCTGACACTCAAATCGAACTGAGCATCCTCTATTTTTATCCGGCATTCCTAGCTTTCAGCCCCTCTGTGCACTGTCTCCCGGGTTCAGAGGCCATGGCCTTCTGGGGATGTGGGAAAAATTAGAGGAAAGGCACTGAGGAGCCTGGTGCATGCTCCAACCAGGCACCCTGCTTGAGATGAGCTCTTGCTTGAAGGTGGGCCGACACAGCAGGCAAAGGGGTCCCTGCTCTAGATCCTGAGCTTTTGGGGACCCACATCTGACCTCCTCTGGCCAAGCCATCCTCACAGGGAGAGGAGTGTGCAGGGCCAAGATGAGTCCAGAGCCGGCCTCCTCCACCACACTCCAGCCTGGATCCCCGAGGTCCCTGCCCAGCAGGCCCTGAGGCCACTGGCAGGGTTTTGAGGGCCTCTACCCTGGGCCTAGTGAGGGCCAATCTTACCGCTGGGGAAGGCGCCTCTGGCTAGGACTGCCAGATGAAACACAGAGTTCCCAGTTACACTGGAACTGCAGTGAATAAGGAATATTTTTTTAGTATAAGTATGTCCCAAATAATGCAACCCTTCCCTAGGCCCAAGGGGTGGCCAGGGGCTGCTGTTTGGAGGTATATAGACGTACAGGCTGAATGTCCACGTAGGTGCTGGTGGCACTGGTGGCCTCTTGTGATACAGGATGGAGTTAGGAGTAGGAAGAGAAGGGGAGAGGGCCGCAATCTGGAAACACCGTTTGTTCTTCTGCACCGGCCCCCAAAAGCTAGGGCAGCCTGCTTATCCCAATTTCTCTGCCTTCCCGAACCACCTCTAGGTTATCAGCCTGCATCCCCTAGAGGACTGCTGTGAACTGGGTGGGAGGGCCGGACCCGCCGGCTCCTCCCCCTCTACTTGGGGGGACTCCAGCTGCCGAGCCTTGGACTCCCAACCCACAGCCCCCCCATCCAAACATCACTTCCAGCCCTCTCTCTGCTCTCCCTTTGTCCCTGTGGGCTTCCGGCACCTTCTCCAGTGTTTGTTTCCCCCAGGTGGGCCAGAGGGCATCAGCCCCAGAGATGGGCCGGAGAGATTGGTGGGTAATGGTCGCTCTGGTCTAGACAAGCCCCATCCGGCCAGCTCCTAGCTGGGATGGTAGCCTGTACTGGCGGAGGTTGGGTGAGGGCTGCCGGGAGTCCAGACGGCCTCCTCGACCTAGTCTAGGACCCCATGGAAAATGCAGTTCTCTCCCCCTGATTGAAGTGGATGGTGTGACCAGTGAGCCTCGCCCGGGCCCCGGGCTGTGTTAGGGGCTCTTCTCTGGGTGCCCCCGCGTCTTATGTGTACCTCAATCCCAGCACTGGGTTCATGTGTGCACAGTGCTTACAGCAGTGCCCAGCACACGTGAGCACAGAATAGGTTGGCTGTTGTTATCGTTATCATTGCACGAACATAGTGACCCGCTTTTACCTTCCTCTTACCCATTGGATGGTGATTTTTAGAGGCTGGGTCTCTGTTTTGTTCATTTAGTAGTCCCTGTGTCTGGCGTGGGCAAATTCATGCTCAAGAATTGTTACTCCAGTGAGAACAATGGGTAGTTTTTAATTGTTCCTACTTTATGCACCTGAATTTCCTCTCCATGCTATAGGTGCACATTGGGTCACAATAAAATGTCGCTGACTCTTGTGCCCTTCTTTCACGGGGCCTCAGACCCCTGCCAACTCCCCACTCCCCTGCCCTCACCCCTAGGCACCTCTGCCTCAGTCTGCCATTCCACTGGGCCCCATGGTGTGTCAATAGCCACTGCCACAGATTGCTGGGACCTCAGGTGTCTGGGACTCTGGCCTGTATGGGCGGACGAGTCTCCCACTAGGATTACACTCAGTTGAGGGGGCCAGAGCCCCCTTCATGGGAATGGTCTTCCCATTTTGTGTAGAGTCCTCTTCCTGGGGCTCAGACCAGCACTCAGCTGAAAAGTCCCCTCCTCTGCTCGGCTGCAGGTCACTTTGCCCCGCTGACGTCAGCCACACGCGTGCTCCCGATCCCCCTTCCCGGCTCTTCCTGCCTTTACTTCATAGCCTTAGAGACCAGTGTACTTACTTCTTACAGTTATTATTTATGGTTTCCCTGTCCCCCTCCAGAAGCAATCCAAGGTCAGGGATCTTTGTCTTTTTGGTTCACTGCTGCATCCCAAGCACCTATAATGGTACCTAGAACATAGTAGGTGCTCAGTATTAAATGGCGGGTGAAAGAAAGGACAGAGTCTCCCATTCTCCTCTTTCACTTCTCTGCATGCTGGACCTTCACGAGGTTCTATCTAGGGTCCAGGCCAGCTGGACACGCTGTATTTCCTTAGCTTAGTGACCTGGGAGCAAGGAAGGGAAGGCCTTGGAAAGTCAAGAAGCTGCTAGAACAAGTTTGGCTGGTCTGGCTATAAAACAACCACCATCACCACCACTCACGTTGGGCTGAGCTCGATGGGGCCAGCGGTGACCTCTGTTCACGGCAGCCCCTCCCTAATTGCCCTCCTGTCCCAAACTGAGGGGCCCAGCGGAGCTGTCACCCAACCTGCCCCTGTCACTTAGCCTGCAGTGTGCCCCACCTACTGTCCTGACCTGTTTCCTCCCATTCATTCCTCCCAGCAGCTTCTCCAAACATCTCCCTTCCAGAAGAAGCTGCCTCCCAAGCTCTGCTCACACACAGAGATCAAAGGATGACTGCTTTGATCTGAACGCCCTTAGCAGTGGGTACAGGCAAGTTAAATACCACCACCCGCACGCACACACATACACCCTGCGCACCCTCCGTGGGTCTTATACCACAGGAACTGCTGCGAAGGCAGATGGATTCCATTCGAATGCTACCTCCTCTACCAGCGAGCTCTGTGAGCAGGGACAAGTCTACTACGCTGCCAGAACTTTAATTTCCTCATCTGTACGGAGGGAAATAATGCCGTGAGGATTAAAAGAAATTGTGTTTGCAGAGAATCTAACACTGCACCCGGCACCCAGAAGGTGCAAAATAGTGGCTAATACTCTCACAAACACCTACTTCTTGAGCACCCACTGTGCACCAAACATCGTGAAGGTGCTGGTGGCTGACCGGCCCCCTGGTGGGTGGGGGTGGGGGGCATCCCTCTTAAACAGACAGCATCAAGATGAAGGCTGCAACCTCAAATTGCTGCCGGAATTCTGCCTCTGCATGGCGAGCAGATAGAGGAGACGAGGTGGGTGACTTGGGGCGCAGGGACCCCAGAAGCTATCCTAAGTTAGGATTGCTGAGAAATGAGTGCCATTTGTTAGGGAGAAGTATCAACTGGTGTTCTAAAAATACTGCATCTGCAAAACCCACCGAGAGAGGGAGGGTTTAGGATCAGGCAACTCTGGGTTCAAATCCCTGTTTCATAGGAAAAAAGCTGGAAGGATACAAACTTCTCTGTTTAGAGTTTGCTTTCTCTCCCCACACCTTTCATCAGCATACTGTTGTTGGTAATGGATGTCACAATAGGCTGCCTCCTCTGGGTCCCCAGCATCTCTGGCACCCGTTGGCAGCAGAGGCAGATGGCTGGTCACCGCGAGTGGCTGCATTTTGAGGTGCCTTTATGCTGGGTCTGCACTGACCGGCACCAACTTCGCGGCTCGCTGAGCTAGGTGAGCTCTACCTGAAGAAGATTAACACTTCCAAATGTCTTTTTTTAAAACCTGTCTAACATCAGCTGGGCGTGGTGGTGCGCACTTATAGTCCCACCTACTTTGGAGGCTGAAGCAGGAGGATCGCTTGAGCCCAAGAGTTTAAAGTTGCAGTGAGCTGTGATGACGCCACTGCACTCTAGCCTGAGTGACAAAGCAAGACCCTGTCTCCAAAACAAATAAAAAGACCAAAAAACCAAAAGCCTATCTGATTGTCAACACTCCTAAATGTCTTTCAAACAAAAGAAGGAAACTAGACACGCTCTCCCCTGCTCTGAATCTCCAGGCAAAGTCAGAGAGGCTAAGCCACGCTTCGCCTCACCTGCCTGGCTTCCTCACTCTGCTCCTTACTCTCCCCAGGCCCCAGTTCTGCAGTGATTGATTGATTGATTGATTATTTTTATTTTTATTTTTTTTGCTCTGTTTCCTAGAGCACAGTGACGTCATCATAGCTCACTGCAACCCCAAACTCCTGGGCTCAAGCAATAACCCTACTTCAACCTCCCGAGTAGCTGGGACTATAGGTGTGCACCACCACCCCCAGCTAATTTTTCTATTTTTTGTAGAGACAGGGGCTTGCTCTTGCTCAGGCTGATCTCAAACTCCTGGCCTGAAGTGATCCTCCTGCCTCAGCCTCCCAAAGTGCTAGGATTACAGGCATGAGCCACTGTGCCTGGCAAGAGTTCTGCATTTAAATCACATTTTTAAATATTCACGGTTTTACATAAAATAGAATACAATCATGAAGCCTGTAATGCCTCCCAAAGATTACCAAAATTCCTTAATCTCCTTCTTTCCTATAGTATTTTATAAGGAAACTGATTTTGACAATTATATTCTTAAATTGCAAAGGCATTTTCAAAAACATAGCCCTAGAGTATGTCCAGGAATTTCTTCTACATCAAAATGTCAACTACAGTCTTACTTTTGTGACCAGATTGTGTGTGTGTGTGTGTGTGTGTTCATGTGTGTTTGATCCCACTTCCTCACTTACCTGTGACCCAGCACAAGGTGCTGAACTCTCTGAATCTTCTCCCTAACACCTGTTGGACGTTCCTTCAATAAGAATCCACTGGGCATTTTCTAGGTCAGGTACTTTCCTAGGCCCTGGGTACAGAGTGAACGAAATGAGTGAGACTTGGCAGGGTGCGCGGGAAGGACAGACAATAAATTATATATCGGAGATCATTTTAGCCATTTAGAAGAAAAATAAAGCAAAGTAGAGGCAGAGTGAGCCGCCTTTTGAGCCGTTGTGTGGGACGTGCTCAACCCCAGGCCTGTGTGGCTGCCTGGCTTCCTTGGTTCACCCATCATCCCCCCAGCCCCCGGCCAAGGGGTGCAACACCCCACCCTCGCTTCTCACCTTTTTGCCCTTGTCAGCAGAGACCCAAGCTAGGAATGGCAGGTGGTACGGGGAGTGGGAGTGGAAGAGAACCTCGGGGACACTTGTTTTTTTTTTTTGAGACAGAGTCTCACTTTGTTGCCCTGGCTAGAGTGAGTGCCGTGGCGTCAGCCTAGCTCACAGCAACCTCACGCTCCTGGGCTCAAGCAATCTTTCTGCCTCAGCTTCCTGAGTAGCTAGGACTACAGGCATGCGCCACCATGCCCGGCTAATTTTTTTCTATATATTTTTAGCTGTCCAATTAATTTCTTTCTATTTTTTTGTAGAGACGGTGTCTCGCTCTTGCTCAGGCTGGTCTCGAACTCCTGAGCTCAAACAAT
>CAUYSK010032288.1:0-22249 GCA_963575035.1 Avahi laniger
CATGAACACCAATTTCAAAAACTACCCAAATAAGCAAGCGCCTTCAGAAGAACCAAAAATTGGGTGAAAGGTCATACAGATCATATTACTTGATTTTAACATCCTATCAAGGGAAAAGGCACTGCAGAGGGCAGGAAAGACAGTCTTGCGCTGCCTACACCGCCCCTGCCCCATCCCCCGGCCGTGCTGCAGCAGCCTGTGGAGTGGAGAGAGAGTCTGTGTGCCCGGTGGAGGGAAGGTGAAATGATTGTGGGGCTTGGCATTGGATCTCAGGGCCGCCTTGGCACAGGGGAACACAGCGCAGGGTAGAATTCTGCCGGTGCCCACAGAGGGAGCATTTAGACCAGCCCGGCCAGAGGGAAATCTTCTGCCCCATACCCGAGTTCTGGCTAGCCCCATCACCAGCTGACAAAAAACAGCCTGGGGCCTGGACTAAATACAGGCTGCAGTCCTTGGGCAATTTCTGTGGCTGTGCTGGCTCAGAGCCAGTGGACTTGGAGTGCGTGTGACCCAGTGAGACACCAGCGGCTGTGGCCAAGCCAGTACCTGTGTCACCCCTCCCCCAACTCCCTACAGAGTTCTGGGGAGAGTCTTCTTCCTCATGAAGAAAAGAAAGACAAGAGTTCAGAGGACTTCATTTTGCAACTTGAGTATCAGCTCAGCCACAGTAAAATAAATTACCAAGCAGAAGACTCCTGAGGCTCCTGAGGTCAGGCCTTGGTTCCTGGATGACATTGCTAGACCCACCCAGGGCCAGAAGGAAACACATTGCCCTGCAGGGAAGAACTCAGTCCTGGCAAGATTCACCACCTGCTGACTAAAGAGCCCTTGGGCTCTGAATAAACATCAGAGGTAGCCAGGCAACAGTCACCACTGGCTCTGGGTGAAGCTGGGCTGGCTTCAGGTGTGACCTGGTGCTTGTGGCCACGAGACAGTACCCAGTGTCACTCATCCTTCAATTCCAGCAGCCCAGCACAAAATGTGAGGGAAGAGAGTGACAGACTTTGCCTGATAATCCAGGGAATTCTTCCATATCTTTCCCGAGTCCACTAAGACGGCACCACTAGGAATCTGCAAGAGTAATAACATTACAGGGCTCAGGGTACCCCCAGAGCTGATATGGCTGCAGTGATCAAAGACTTAGATCACAGTACTCAATTTTGCTGAATACCTAGAAAGTCTTCTCGAGAAGGATGGGTTCAAATAAGCCTAGACTGTGAAGATTAAAATAAATACCCAACTCTTCAGTGCCCAGACATTGATGAACAAAGACAAGCATCAAGAACATCCAGGAAAACATGATCTCACCAAGTACTAAATAAGGTAAGGTACCAGTGAGCAATCCCATGATGACATGTGACCTTAGCTAGACTAAGATGAAAAAGAGAGTAGACTCAAATAACAAAAGCTGGTAATGAAAGAGGAGACATTACAGTTGAAGCCATAAAATACAACATGTAGATAGATGAACAATATTTGATAGCATAACAAAGTGACTATAATCAACAATAAGTTAGGATATACTTTAAAATAACCAAAAGAGTGGAATTGAAATGTTCCTAACACAAAGAAATGTTAAATGCCTGAGTTAGTGGATACCCCAATTGCCTTGATTAATTCACATTGTATACCTGTATCAAAACATCACATATACCCTATAAAGATATATATCTATTATATACTTATAATCATTAAAAATAAATTAAAAAAGAAAAGTACAATTCCATTTTAAAATATCTTTTGATACTAGAAATATCACTCTTTCTAGTTTTCCCTGAAAATGATGCTATATGCTTTCTAAAACTATAAATGATTACAGGCAATAATAAATTATATAGACATTATCAATTTCTATTCTATTTTTAGCTTAGCAAGATAAAGTTAGAATTCTTTTTAATTTGAAATTTTCTTCAGTAGTTATTTTTCATGAAATGATTTCTTTAAAAACCCCTTTCATGGAATATAAGAGCTTGGCTTCCTGATGGTAATATCAAAGCCAACACAAACTGAGAAGATCTATCTAAGATACAATCATTTTTTCTTAAATGTATGCATTTAAGAAATACTGGAATATGCAATATTCTGACTAAAATGAGAAATAGTCAAACTCAAGATATTTCATCAAGTTTGTAAAAATTAGAGGCAAGTGTATATTAGCAATAATGACAGCATCTCAAGATTATAATGGGGTCATTGGTAATACTCATACTGAGAAAAACACATTGCATAAGAATTGAATGTGAACTTTTGTCTCAGGAAATATTTTATAAATTCGGTTTAATTAATTACCTAACCTATTAAAATGCACTTGAGACAGAATTCTTGATATTGTGCGCATTTGGATATGTGGAACACTACTGTGTTGCAACGGGACACTCGACTGTGTAGCCATCCTCATTTGTGGGTATGGCCAGCGTGACTTTTATCAAATATGGAGTATATGATATGTCTCTATGATCAGGTTTTGAGGATACTCCTTTTCCTCTAATAAAAATATCTCCCATTCTAAGTAGAAAATGCCTAAATTTAGAAATTATATGTGCTCCTTTTATGTAGAACTTGGTTATCTCATCATAATTTTTAAAGCTCTTGGAAAATGCCATACATTATATTACATTTATTGGTTTATAGGTGAACCAGCTTATCAGATCTTCTGGAAGCAGATCTCAAAGTGCATCTAGTTGCAACGAGAAACCCATGCTGTAGAGAAAGAAAAGAGGCAGCATCGGGTGGGTGGGGAGAAGCCCCTCTTCTCAGAACTTTTTCCCAAATTATTTGGATAGTTGGAGCCTTGGTTCTCTGGTTCCACAGCCTTGAGTCTAATTGCAGTGGCTGTAATTCATAAACTGTGGGCTTGGGTACACTAATTTTTATTATTTTATTAATACATATAATCCATGAGTCTGCTTTCACAACCATTTTTAGAACTAAATTTTCCCTAGGATACAATAGAAAAGCTGTAGGTTTTATTCTATATCTTGCTTCACTTTCCTTACCAGTAGCTGTACGTCTTGTTGTGGTTCCCAGTCACTCCACCATGGCACGATGCTCACTGGACGTCGGATATTACCTGGATCTCCACAGCGTACGCTCCTCTATTGACGGCTGCTCCTCTCTAAAGTTGCCCAAGGAATACTTGTTCTCTCTTTGCCTACACTGGTTCTGCAGTCTTAGCAGGCTTTATAGCGTAGCTAAAATTCATTTTGGAAGAACAGGGAAATTTTAAAGGAGGAACTATGTCATAAGGAATAAATGGTATATACCTGTTTTAAATGACTCTGCTTCTTCAGAGTCTAAAGAAAATAGACCTAAGAAGATAACTTATTTTCCAATGTGGCCCATGTGTCCTTTCTTTCACTTTACCTTTTTTTAAATTTTCAGAAGTAAAGAGTGAATTTAAAAGCCTGTTATTGAGATACCTAATCCTATGCACAGGGAATAATCTGATTCTCATAATGACTTTTTTTTTTTTTTTTTTTTTTTTTGTGACAGAGTCTCGCTCTGTTGCCCGGGCTAGAGTGCTGTGGCGTCAGCCTAGCTCACAGCAACCTCAAACTCCTGGGCTCAAGCGATTCTCCTGTCTCAGCTACCCGAGCAGCTGGGACTATAGACATGCGCCGCCATGCCCAGCTAATTTTTTCTATATATATATTTTTAGTTGTCCAGATAATTTCTTTCTATTTTTAGTAGAGACAGGGTCTCACTCTTGCTCAGACTGGTCTCGAACTCCTGACCTTGAGCGATCCTCTCGCCTCGGCCTCCCAGAGTGCTAGGATTACAGGCGTGAGCCACTGCACCCGGCCTCATAATGATTTTTTGTTGTTGTTGTTACCATTTGTGTGTCTTCCTAAGAGTAAGTCATTTACTCTGTAGTATTGCCACAGAGGAATTTAAATAGGATGATCATTGATGCCTGTTTATGTACCAACTGCCTAACACTGTGAAGTAGGAAAGAGAAGCTTGTGTACGGGTGCTGGGAAGGATGGAGCATTGCAAGCCTCAGCAATGCTGAATCTGGGGTGGGTGATGCTTTATCACCAACATGGCTAACCAATCTTAAAAGATGCAGTTGATCTGGACAAGGAGCACTAAAATGTCATCCCATAATAAAATAATGGCTTTCTCCAATTTTTATGCCAGGGGTTTTATTTAATTCCAATATTGGGTAAAACCATCACTGAAAATGTATTAAGCTTGGAATTGACTCTAAACCCTTAACTGATGAGTTCTGGATTAGTAAAATTGGAGTTTAAAGAAAATACGTACATACACACAATATTTCTTGTTATTATCCATTTTATTTTAATATTTGTTCTAAATTAAATGCCCTGATTAGATGTACTCTTAAATAAAAGTGGAAAAGTCTCAGAAAATAGGACCCATACTTTCTTACAGTGGAAAATGTAATATCTATGACACACAAAAATGTTTTAGAATCGGTCTCAAATAGAGGTTGGCCAACTGTAACCCATGAGTCCAACCCAGCCTGCTTCCTATTTTATAAATAAAATTGTACTAAAACATAGCTATGTTCATCTGTTTGTGTATTGCTTATGATGGTTTTTGCTCTACAACAGTAGCACAGAATAGTTATGACAGACACCAAATGGCCCATAAAACCTAAAATATTGACTAGCTGCCCTTTTACACAGAAAGTTTCCTGAACCCTGGTTTACCAGTTTAGAAAGAAAAAAAGAACTGGAACATATAGCTTTGTAACAGATAATAAAAATGACAAATAGAAGATTAACATAAATGGAAAAGCAAAGCAAATTATAAAATTTAAAAATAAATGCCATTGTGATTCTGATGATAGCAACCTACTCTCTTCTTTAGGGTATATGGAAATCAGGAAAGGTACAAGTGATGTCCCGACGCTAGATCTTGTCTTTGTCCTTTGGGCTTCTGTGTTCTCTCTCTCTGTATTGTACTGTTTTAAACCTCATGATGTGAATATCATATCTGATATTCTAGTAGCTGTGCTTATATGCTTATGGTTGAGAGAGCTCTGTCTACATTTCCTCAAATTTAAGTCCTTAAATAGAAGTTTTTCTGACTTGGATACATAGCTGTCCCAAATTATTTTTCAATAGATTTTCTGCACCTGCTCCTAATTGATAATGAGCCATTCTGAGGCGTAGAAGAATGGCAATCTCATAGGAATCACTCCTAGGGGACTTTCCTTTCAAGTGTGAGTATAACTTGCTCAGGAACACATTCCTAATATACAGAGTGGAACTGGCTTCATGCTAAGCAGGAAAAATAAAATATTCTGAATAGAACATTACCTGAAATACCCCCAAGACTTTATTTAAATTGCCACATAGTTGTTTTCTGTCTTTAATGCAAATGCTCAGGCTATACCAGGAATTCAGCGGGCAGAAACAACAATTTGCTCTTCTATTCTTTTCAAATTTTCTTTACAAATATTTTTTCTTTTGCCTACAAAGTGAATAGTTCCATAAAGTTTTGCAAGCCAACTTTGTTAATTAAACTATTATAAGAAATAAAGCCCAAACTAGTAAATCAAATTTTAATACCAACCATCCCAATCAAAATCATATCTCAAACACAATTATAAAAGTATATCACAATATAACTTCAAAATCAAAATATAAATTAACCTATCATAATACATTAAATTACATATCAGATTTGGGATAGTGTGTACACTGAATGGACTCCGGCTAGAGGTCCCTGGAATAAGGACATCTTCTACCTAGAAAAGAAACATTTGAATATTAATATGGGTACAATAACTTTTACTGGCTTTATAAAACAAAGCTCTGAACTTAGATTGTGTGAGACGAAAGCTTTATTATCCAAGCTCACAGGTAAATTAAATTGTAACTATTGCTTTTTCTTTGAAATTAATATTAAATTCAAGTATACACATGTATTTAGCAACTGCTTTGCTGAAAGTTCTGTATTAATTTTTGTCAAGGAAAAGAAATGAGAGAAATTACCCTTGTCTACCTTATTTCAAAATTTAAAAAATAATGTTTGCTACGAATGTGAAAAGTGGTTACTTCTCTTAATATGCCAGGAGTATTTAAAAAGTTAGTTGAAAAAAAGAAATCTCATACATGCTAAATTTTTAAAAAAGACAAATGACGTAAAATTTAAAAAACATTTTGTTCGATGACGTAAAATTATTTCCATCCTTGATCATAAAAATATAAATTTAATTGCGATGTAAATTTTCACCTATGAAATTAGTATATATTTATAAGGATAATTCTCAATGCTTGTATGAGTGTGAGGGGACAGCCTCTCATAATTGCTTATAGAAGTTAATAACTAAAACATAATAGAGAACCTATTGGGCAGTATGTTGTGAGAGCCTTAAAATTTTACATATGTATTGGTCTAGAAATTTCTCTTTTAGGAAAAATCTGAATGTATAGGAATATATTTTAAACTAAAGTTTTTTTCATTTCAGTATTATTTATGAGAGGACAAACATAAGAAATAATTTAAATGTCCAGCAACAGATAAATGCTAAATGTATTAAGTAAATATGGAAAATAGAGTACTAGGTATATTAAAAATGCATGATTTTGATGATATGCAAAGCTTTTTCATGATATGCACAAATCCTTATAATATAGAGTAAAAATTATACCATTATAATTGAAGAAGAACATTCATAATTATATATAGAAGAGATTATGGAATATTTCCATTTTCTTCTTTATACTACCAAGTATTTTAGGAATTTTCTGTAATTTCATACTGCGTGTGTATAATCAGAATAAAATCAATGTGTTACTAAAATAAAACTTACAACCCTTAGGATAAAAGTAGATATGCATATACTTTATTTCACAGGCAATCTGATAAATCATCAAATCAAGGAATATATAATATGCTGCGATAAAAGATGAATGAAACTGGACCATCTCTAGAATGTGTTATTGGGAAGAGGCAGGATATCACCTTGTCCTTAAAGAGGAGGTTATGATATCAACATTGATACATAAAATGTATTGTGAAAAATTTCATGGTCATAAGAAAAAAATGGAATGAAAGCAGACATGGTAGAATGCAGCCTGTGTGTAGGGAGATATTAGGATGCTTTATTAGGTGGCCGTAGTGTGAGCTGAGATACGGGTGGGAAAGGGGACAGAGACCAAGGGTTCTGGGGAACCACGTGCATGGAGCTTGCGCATGGGGAACCACTAAATGGAGCAGCATTATCGCGGTGCTGGATTTACCCCATTTCCCTTCTCAGAGTCAGACCTGTAGAGCTCAATGAAAGCTCAGGGCTAAAGTGCTGATATTATCAACTGGACAGGGAAGGTAGGATGAGCTTAAATAAAAACTTTTAAGAGGAGGAATTATCTCTTATATTGTCTTTGGACATGAGAGACAAATGGAATGAGGATTCCCGGCTTTCTAGTTTGAGTGAACCAACACAGTCAGTTCAGTGAGATGGGAAACACTGAGCAGAAGTTCAGATGGGCAGGGGATAAGGGGATAAGCTAATATTTTTATAATATATGGAAATATTCCAGGCAATGAAACACAGTGCTAGTAAGAATGGAAAATAGAATGAATATATATGTATGTGTGTGTCCATGTGTGTATATATACAGGTGCACCCACATACACCTGTATGTACTAGAGATGGTGTCAAATTAGACAAAATGGGAAGATCCTGGAGGGATGAATGAAATGAATAAAGAAGGGCATGAAAAGTGATTTTAAAAAATTAAAAAGGCATGAAAGTGATTTCGAAGTCTTGAGACTGTATCTGAAGTGGAACTATCAGGAAACGGACAAGAAAGAGCAGAGCCTCCTAATAGAGATCCAGGTTCTTTACTTTGAAAACTGAAGTGCAGTTTTAGAAGACATAGGACATGCCGTTGCTGCACAGCTTTGGGTTTTCCCTCCATCAAGTAGTTTCTCCTTTCTGTTCAGTGATCTATTCCTGTTTTCAGATAACGAGTCAGAAAATAAATATAACCAAAATTCAAGTAACCTGTGTAAGTACATAAGCACAAATCAATAAATCAGGGGGCAAATAAACACCTCAGTATATACTTGGACTTATTTCTGCGGAGTATTATAATAATGATAATTTAAAGTCAAGCTGAAGTTAAAATATGAGAGGGAAGCTCCCTGCTTGCTTATTTAGTGGTGATTAATACTCATTTATACATTTGTTTTTCAAAATGCTCCAGTTTTGAGTAAGATTAGGTTCACCTGACATAAATGCAATTGTTCTGAGAGACATATCTGTTTATTTTAGGTAAAATAATTAGTGTCTGTTTTCTCTTCCTTACCCAAATTAGAGTGAATTTTACTACATAGACCTGTTTGTTGGAATGATATGAAGTGTAATTGCCGTTGAGTGTTTGCAAGAAAAAAAATACAGTAGGAAAAAATAATAAGAATGAATTATTCATCATTTAATTCTCACAGTCCTACAATGAAGGTGTTCTTATCCTCATTTTCTATCTGAGAAAATGAGCTTAGAGATTATGGGAAATTTGCGGAGTATTAAAAGGTGAAGCAGAGGTTTAAATACTGATGACTCCAAAACCTAAGCTCTGACCCATAATTTTTTTTCTTTTATTTAGCAAAATGGGAAGAATTCTGACCAACAGAATCCAAGATTTTTACACTTAACTATTTACTGAGAGATCACAATGCAGCCGTTTAGCATGCAGGCTGTGGACCTAGGCTGCTGAGGGTCAACTGTGCCTCAGTTCTACTACTAGCTATGTAATATGGGCAATTTAATTTAGCACTGCCTCAATTTTTTATCTATAATATGGGGGATAATAACAGACCCTTCTTTATAGCACCGCTATGAGTATTAAATGCATTAATTAATACATTAAAAATACCTAGAAATTCCTGGCCTGGAAGCCATTCAATAAGTGGAAGTTTTTATCATGCTTACTAAATTTAAGAATGTCCATATGGTGTCTAATTACAAAGCTCAAATCTGTGTAATGTGACAAGAGTCTCAGATGAAAGAACTTAGGCAATTAATAAAAAGATGTTTTTACAAAGTTACTTTCCCCAGTTATAAACCTAAGGAGTTGAGCTTTAATTAATGGTGACCCTTGGGATTCTGGCAATACCTTTTACCCAACTTGAAAAGCCTGTTGTTTATGGTCAGAAAATATTTGTGACCAGACATTTAACACTCAGTAATTCTGCTAGCTTTATGTTTGCATCACCTGCTATAAAAAAATTACCCCGCTACCTTTTTGTTAAATTAACAACTATCCCACAAAACTGAGAGTGAAATTGATTTATAAATTTCAAGATTTCTCAAAGAAGGCATTCTAAAAAGGAAGAGGTGATTGACTGAAAGGGGTATGGTAATAGCCGTGGTCATTTAATTTGTGGTCTAACAGGGTGTAGATGGCATTGTCTTCTCTGTATTTTATAAAATTTGTGTGATTTGATTCAAATGTGTCAAATGATTTTTTATTTTTATATTTCATTTGTTTAAAATTATATTACAATCGGGGTTATAATCAGGTTAACAGATGCTTCCTAAACATCATCTTTCATAACTGCATAAAGTCCCACTATGTGACTTTAATATAATTTACTTAACAAAAGAAGCCAATGATCTTTTAATTTACCAAATTACTATTTCATGAATATAAGATACATATGACATAATAACACCATTGTTTATATTTATGCTTCATGTGAGATGATAGGTGAAATTTTGTAACCAGCTGTTTACTTTTAAGGGGAAAATTCTTTAATGGGTAGTTCTTTGGGATAATAAAATGGAAGTAACTCTGATCTGGGAATACAGAGACCTTCAATTTGGCCTTGGCTCTTGTTGAGAACTGGACAAACCTTATTTCTTCTGTGCTCACCTTATCTATTGAATAGCGATGGAAACACCTGCCTGCTGATATCACATGTCTCTTGTTCAGATGAGATGAAATAAGTTAAAATGTTTTGTAAAATGTAAATCATGTGGAAAGAATATAGGCTTGGTAATAATTTAGAAAGATTTATTCAAGCATTTCGACAACCAGGTCAGAAAAATTAATAGCTACCAGATTCAACAACGGTGATACAGACTTCTAAATCATTGTCCAATTATCCTATGATAATACAGTTGTAAATCCACCTTTGTACATAATTTTCAAAGACTCACTATAAAAGAAAACCTCCCTCCTTTAATCAAAGTTTTGGATGAAATAGCATTTTCCAAAACCATCTCTGTTGGTTATGAGATACTAGAGTGAACTATATTTTGTATCTCCTCATAATAAAGATATACATTAATACTTATAAATTAATTGTCATGGTGTGACAAATATGCCAAATAAATGATTGACACTCTTAACACATAAATAAATTTGACAGATTAATTTTTAATAATACTAGGTTTTATATTAAGCAGTTCTTATTTTGTCTACCCTATGTATCTTTCTTTGGGAAACTTACCCCATTTCTATTTCCTTGATTCTGATAAGTTATCAGTCCTGGTGTCTAACTCTAATCAAAGGAGTGGGCAAATAACCCATGTAAGGACATAAGATTGTCTTCTGAGACTGAAGGCATTGGAAGGTGCTTGGACATAGAATGTTTCTGGTCTCTGGTTTTGAGATTCTGAGGGCTACCTTGGCTCCTGTCCATTCTGAACCCTGATTATGTGTCTCTCCCTAAATCTGTGAATCACTCTTTATCGTATCAATTGGTTCCTTTACACTTTTCATGTAAGTTACCCAGAATTGTTTTATGTTGTAGGCAAAGAGGAAACCTCAATCAAAGTCACCAAAATAAATGAAAGAATTCCAAATGTAACTCATAAAACAGGAAAATAAATTCAAGAACAAAATATTCAATCTCATTAGGAATCAAAGATATGCAAACAAGATCAGTAAATCAGATTAGAATTCCTTTGTTAAGTCCTTCCCTCCAATTTCAGGCAAAGTGAAAGCCAGAGTCCTATCAAGGGCCTACAGAGCCCTTCATAATCTGCCCTCTGTTTGTACTCTGATATCTACAAGTTTCTCCTACTTTTCTCTATTTCACCCACTCAGGCCTCCTGGCTGTTTTCAGACACACCAGGCACACCCCAGCCTCGGTGTCTTCCCTACGCCATTCCTTTGGCCCCCTCTGTCTATCCCCTGGCCAGCCCCCACGTGCTCTCCCTGCTCTAATACTTCAACCTACCATCCCTTCCAGGTCTTTATTCCCTGTACTCTACTGTAATGTTGCTTGTATGGATAGCACTGATTGTATTTTAATATAGTTTATAATGTACTCAAAAAATGCTTAGTAAATATTTATTTAATGAAGTGAGTGCTATTTTAAATTATTCAGTTAGAAAATTTTTAAATGATGAGGAGGTGGAGAAATGGAAAGGAAAATATAGCATTGTGGAGAAGCATCCAGAACCCAGGGCTAGATTGCCTTCTTTCGAATCTCCACCACCTGTCCTCCCTCCAACCTTGAGCAATTTAGCATTTGGGCCACCGTTTCTTCTACTCTAAAATGAAAAGGATAACAAAATAAACATTATAAGGTTCCTGTGATGATCACAGATAAATCACTTAAAATATTACCTAGCACATAGGAAATAATAAATCCTACCTTTAATAACATACAACATATGCAACTAAAAATTATTGAATATTATTTCTGAAAACCCAATGATTCTCTTTAGCTCAGTTAATCTGGGAATCAAACTTAAAAATCTATTAATAAATGTAGACAAAGAATAGTGAAATACTGGAAATAGCCTAGATATCTGACAATACAGACTAGCTATATAAATGATAAAATATTTTTAGGCATTATATTATATCTACAGAGATATAATGCTAGCTGGATAAGCTTCTGATATAAGTGAAGAAAGTAGGATATGTTTCATAATCGTATTATCTAAAATATATAAAGAGTGAATGAAAAATATACTTAACATAGCAGAATATGAACAATTGTTTGTTTTTCTGTTATCATTTTTAGGGAATTTGAAATATAGTTCTTTGCAGTTTTCTTTTGCTGCATTAGTTTTAAATCACAATATATTTTTTAAGAAGGTAATTCATCTGATTATGCAGGAAATAAATTAGTTTCCCACATGTAATCTCAATCACATGAACATATGGTTTAATACAAACTTCCAAGAGAAAGCATAAAATATAATGTTTTAAGGGACTAACATATACAAGCTTCTAGCAATATGTTTTCTTTTTTTAAAATGTGGTGCTGTAATAGGAAATTTCATCATATTTTGTTGCATTCCACAGATTGAAAAAATAAACCAATGTCTACCTATACATTTTAAATAATACCATTTTCTGATTAAAATATTTTCCAGTACCAGAAACATAATTGGGAATTAGGACTTGCATTATTAAAAGCCTGATTAAGCCTCAACTCTGTAAAGTTATTTGATAATGAATATTTGAATCTTCTATATAGAAGATGTGAATCTTTTAAACAGTTCCTAAACTTAAAAAGACAACTATTGTCCAATTTCATCTCTGAGACATAAAGAACTTAACAGTCATTATTCCCATCCCTATAAGTAAAACTTGGAAAAACTGAAAATCAATTATTTTTATTAATCTTATAAGAGAACTGAGGTCACAGGGCAAGTCACCATTCCAAATCTGAAGAGGCATGTGTTTCCAGAGACATATAGCCACCAAGATCCACTGGGCGATTTAGAAGCCAACAGAGCTATACACTGGAAGGAAACCTTAAATGCATGAGTTGCTCAGGCTGTGTAAGGTCTGCATGAGAGTAGAAAACTCTGGGAAGCATAGATTTAGGGGGGCTTCCACACTTTCAGTGGTTTTCTCACCAGGAACCTATCAGGTTCTCATGGTGAGGATACCATAATGAGCCCTTGGTGGCCCTGATAGGGTGAAGGAAAGGAGAATAACTGTTTCGAAACATGTTCAGAGCTTTCTCCTTAATGAAGTCCTACACTTCAGGGAAAAGGACCTTGCCAGAATGCAGTTCTGAAACCTTATCCTAGCTGGAGGAAGGGCAATCCTCTCCACTCTTGCCTCTTCCAGCCCTCCTTCCTTAACCTAAGGAAATGGGAGAAACATTGTCAATGGGGGACAAGAAGTCAAGAAAATTAATTGGAAATGCTATAACTGAAGCAGGAATAAAAAACATTCCTAAAAAGAAAAGTCCCAGACCAAATGGTTTCACATTTGAATTTTACCAGACCTACAGAAGAAGAACTGGTGCTTATTCTGCAGTAATTATTACACAACATTGAGAAGGAAGGAATCCTCCCCAACACGTTTTATGAAGCCAATATCACCCTGATACCAACCAAAACCAGGAAAAGATATAAAAACAAACAAACAAAAAAAAATAAAGAAAGAAAAGAAAACTACAGACCAATATCTCTTGTGAATGTAGACGCAAAAATTCTCAACAAAATCCTAGCAAACCAAATTCAGGTGCTTATCAAAAAAATAATCCATCATGAACAAATGGGCTTCATCCCAGAGATGCAGGGATGGTTCAACATAGGCAAATCTATAAATGTAATTCAACACATAAATAGAAGTAAAAATAAAGACCACATGATCCTCTCAATAGACGCAGAAAAAGCATTCGACAGAATTCAGCACACTTTTATGATTAGAACGCTTAACAAAATAGGCATAGATGGGACTTACCTAAAAATGATAAACACCATACATGACAAACCCACAGCCAACATCATACTGAACGGGGAAAAATTGAAAGCATTCTTGCTTAGACCTGGAACCAGACAAGGTTGCCCTCTGTCACTACTTCTATTCAACATAGTGCTGGAAGTCCTAGCCAGAGCAATCAGGCAAGAGAAGGAAGTCAAGGGCATCCAAATGGGGGCAGAAGAGATCAAACTATTGCTTTTTGCTAATGATATGATCTTATTTCTAGAAAACCTCAAAGATTCTGCTATGAGATGACTGGAATTGGTAAACAATTTCAGCAAAGTCTCAGGTTAAAAAATAAATGTACAGAAATCAGTAGCATTTCTCTAGGCCAACAGCAGTCAAACTGAGAACTAAATCAAAGACTCAATACCCTTAACAATAGCAACAAAGAAAATAAAATATCTAGAAATATATTTAACTAAGGAGGTAAAAGACCTCTGCAGTGAGAAATATGGAACACTGAGGAAGGAAATAGCAGAGGACATAAACAGGTGGAAAACCATACCACGCTCAGTGGTCAGAAAAATCAACATTTTTAAAATAATAGTAGTCTATGCTTTCATTTTTATTGGCCAGAGTAATTTATGTTAGCAAAAATATAAGAATTAACCCCAGAATTTCAGCAGCTTAATATGATAATGTTTTATTTCTCACTCACATCACAGTTCATTTGGTTGTTTAATTGCTTCACTCCATGGAGTGATTCAGGGCTTCCAGCCAGATCCTTCCATTTTGTTGGGCCACCATCTTCCTGGACCTCCTTGGGTTTCTCTACTGCTCTGTGTTTAGTAGGACTAAGGAGTAAAGAGAGAGAGTGCATGGAAGATTATTTGGGTATGTTAGAGACTCAGGTCTAAAGGTGGCACTTGTCACTTGAGCTCGCATTCTACTGGCCAAACCTCTTTCATGTGGCCCCAAACTAACTGCAAGGGAAAATGAGAAAAGTAGTTCTTTTGTACATAGGAAGAGGTAATGGAACGAGGGAACTTGAAAGTAGTGCTGTCAAACTTTGGTTAAAAGCAAATAGTTGCTAGCCAGATGGATTGAGCTAGAATCCTTGCTTTGCCACTTCTTTGTTGAGAAAAATCGTACAGCTGCTTTGGGTGACAATAGAATTTACATGGTGGTTGTGAAAAGTAAATGTGTCACCTTATTTAAAGTTCTTTGTAAAGTGCTTTGCACTTGTCGGGCACTGTTATGGGCTGAATTGTGTGCCGCAAAAGTTCATATCTTGCAGTTCTAACCCCTGTACCTCAGAATGTAACCGTATTTGGAGATACAGTCTTTAAAAAGGTAATTAAATTAAAACGAGTTGATCAGGATAAACCCTAATTCAATATGACTGGTATCCTTATAAGAAGAGGAAATTTGGACACAGAAACACAGAGAAAAGATGGTGTGGAGGCACAGCGAGAAGACGGACATCTGCAAGCCGAGGAGAGATGCTTGGGGCAGATTCTCTTTCACAGCTCTCAGAAGGCACCAGCCCTGCCAGCACATTTGATCTCCAACTTCTAGCCTCCGGGACTGTGACAAAAATAAATCTCTGTTGCTTAAGCCACTCAGGCTGTGGTCCTTTGTTACAGCAGACCTAGCAAACGCATGCAGGCACTGTTATGTGTTAGCTATGAGTAGTGATTTCTTTTGGAAAACAGGACTTTCGATCTCTCTATGTAAATGTAACTTTTATGTATAAGGTAATTGGGAAATGCTACTCTTTTCTAGAAAATAGATCTTATATTATATTTTCACAAAACTAAAGTCTTTCTCCCAGTAAAATCTCAGATATCTAAGGCACCTAATACAGTGCAACCTTTACTGTGGACAATCAATATTTCTCCTCTCGCTACTACAGTTACTGCAACACCCACATTCTATTCCCATTCCTCCAGTTTGAGCTATATGCCCTCCTCTGAATCAGCCTTATGTGGTAGAAACCAGAAAAGACTTCAATTCCCAGTTTAGGAGCTTAAGCAGCATTTTGTAACTGTAGCAAAAGCTACAGTTTCAGTTAAGAAACTGTCTCTTTCTTTGCCCTGAATCCTTAAAAATTGTACATGTTATATTATGCATATTTTAAATTTGAGGGATTATATATGGTTTGCTTTCTAAACCATGTCATAGAAGGCAGTTCAGGGCTTTTAAATGATAACAATAGCAATGTTAATGATCATAGCATCATAGATTTTTATAGCATTTAAAGCAACCTTAGAAATCATCTTTCATGCATTTGACCAGTATGGTAACCAAGACACAGAAATGGTAAATAAATGCCTTGCCTGGTTCCCACGGATGAGGCAGGGAATTAGTTCAGGTCCCCTGAGTCTAGGCCTCTGCTCTTTCCAGTCATCACAATGTCAATAATGAAAATTAAATGTGCTGTCTGATGAGAAATACAATTTAGTGGTATGAACATTGAAATTGTTACCTTTTTCCCAATCAAAAGAAATCAGATTTTGCTTTACTCTGCCTTGTGATTGATTAAACATATTTCTTCCATGACTACAGATGCTCACTTTCTGAACTCTTTGAGAAATTGAAACAGCATAGCAGAGAAATGTCGTCTGTGACTTTTAAACTAATCACTTGCAATGCTGAGACAGCTAACCAACTCAAAAAGGGTGACAATGACAAAAAAAGAAATATGCTCTTATTACAGAGTAGTCCTTAGCACTTACTTTGTAAAAATTATTTTAAATATACCTACATACATTTATTTATTTATCAGAATATTAAGGGAGTACAAGTGTTTTTGTTACATGGGTAGATTGAATAATGCTGAAGTCAGGGCTTTTAGCTTGCCTGTCACCAAAGTAGTGTGCATTCTACCCGATAAGTAAGTTTTTAATCCCAAATCCCTCCCTCACCCTGCCCCCTTTTTAGTTTCTAATGTCTTTTCCACCACTACATAACAGTGTATACCCATTATTTAGCACCCATGTATTAGTGAGAAGAGATGATGTTTGTTTTTCCATTCCCAAGATACTTCACTTAGGATGTTCCCAAGTTCCATCCAAGTTGCTGCAAAAGACATTATTTCATTCCTTTTTGTGACTGAGTAGTACTCCATGATATGTATATACCACATTCTCTTTATCCACTCATTAATTTGTGGGCACTTAGGTTGATTTCATATATTTGCAACTATGAATTGTGCTACAATAAATGTTTGAATGCAGGTATCTTTTTGACATAATGAATTGTTTTCTTTTGAGTAGATACCTAGTAGTGACATTGCTGGATCAAATGATAGGTCTACTTTTAGTTCTTTGAGGAATCTCCATACTGTTTTCCATAGAGGTTGCATTAATTTACAGTCCCACCAACAGTATAAAAGCATTTCTTTTTCACTGCATACATGCCAACATCTATTGTGTTTTGATTTTTAAGTAATGGCCATTCTTATAGGGGTAAGTTGGTATCTCACAGTGGTTTTAATTTGCATTTCCCTGATGATTAGTGATGTTGAGCATTTTTTTCATGTGTTTGTTGGCCATTTGTCTGTCTTCTTTCTAAAAGACTCTGTTCATGTATTTTGCCCTCTTTTTAGTGGGGCTATTTATTTTTTTTATTTTGTTGACTTATTTGAGTTCTTTGAAAATTCTGGATATTAGTCCTTTATCAGGTGTATAGTTTGTGAGTATTTTCTCCCATTCTATAGGTTGACTATTTAATCTGTTGATTATTTCACTTGCTGTGTAGAAACATTCTGATTTAATTAAGCCCCATTTATTTATTTATTGCTTTATTTACCAAATGAATCTTAATCATAAATTCTTTGGCTAGGCCAATTTCTAGAAGAATTTTTATATATTTTCTTTTGGAATTTTTATGGTTTCAGGTCTTACATTTATGTCTTTAATCCATCTTGAGTTAATTTTTGCATATGGCGAGAGATAGGGATCCTGTTTTAGCCAATATCATACTGAATAGGAAAAAGTTGAAAGCAATCCCCCTAAGAAGTGGAACAAGACAAGGGTTGCTACTGTCATTACTTCTATTTAACATAGTACTGATAGTTTTAGCCAGAGCAAGCAGGTAAGAGAAAGAAACAAAGGGCATCCAAATTTGGAAAAAGGAAGTCAAGCTATACCTGTTTGCTGATGATATGATCATATATCTATTAATAGAAAATCCTAAAGACTCCACCAAAAGACTCCCAGAAGTGATAAATGACTTCGGCAAATCTCAGGATACAAAATTAACATACACAAATCAGTAGCATTTCTATAAAGTGATAACAGTGAAGAGTCAAATCAAGAACTCAATAACATTTACTATAGCTGCAAAGAAAATTAAATGCCTAGGAACATACCCTAACCAAGGAGGTAAAAGATCTGTATAAGGAGAACTATACAAAAAACTGATGAAAAAAATCATAAGTGACACAAACAAATGAAACATGCCCAGGTTTGTGGATTGGAAGAATCAACATCTTTAAAATGTCTGTCCTGCCTAATGTCATTTACAGACTCAACACAATTCCCATTGAAATACCAATGTCATTTTTTGCAGATCTAGAAAAATTAATCCTAAGCTTCATATGGAACCCCCAAAGAGCCCAAATAGCCAAGGGAAACTGAAGCCAAAAGAAAAAATCTGGAGACATCACATTACCTAACTTCAGATTATACTACAAAGCTATAGTAACCCAAAAGCATGGTATTGGTATAAAGGTAGACACATAGACTAATGGAACAGAATAGAGAACCCAGAAATAAAACTATACAGCTATGACCAAGTGATTTTCAACAAAGCAAACAAAAACATACACTGAGGAATGAATGCCCTGTTCAGTAAATGGTGCTGGGAAAATTAGATAGCCACATGCAGAAGAATAAATTCCCCTACTTTTAGTATCATGTCGAATTAAGACTGACAGTCTGGCCTGAATAGTGAGTTCTCATTTTCTTAAACTGTTCTAAAATCACTAAGAATGTTAGTAGACTAACAAATGTAAAATAATGGTGCTTATTGAAACATGTTCCTGTGATGTTGGGAAACACAAATATGAAACATTTTATTTCTTTCCTGTAATAAATCAATTGAAACTTAAAAGAGAACTATTCAAAATATTATACTACTAAATATTTCCTTTATAAGAAACCCTTACATATAAGACTGGCAGAGCATGGTGGTTCATACCTGTAATCCTAGCACTCTAGGAGGCCGAGGCAGGAGGACTGCTTCAGGTTAGGAGTTTGAGACCAGCCTGAGCAAGAGCTAGACCCCATCTCTGCTAAAAATCAAAAAATTAGCCAGGTGTGGTGGCGGTACGTGTTTGTAGTACCACCTACTCAGGAGGCTGAGGCAGTAGGATTGCTCAAGCCCAGGAGTTTGTGGTTGCAGTGAGCTATGATGACTCCACTGTACTCTACCCAGGATGACAGAGCAAGATCCTGTCTCCAAAAAAAATAAAATAAAATAAATAAGTAAAAAATAAACCCTTACATATCTGAATCACACACACATTTTGAATAAAGGATTCATATTGCATTAAGCACTTTCCAGGAAATCGTTCCGTCTAATGAAAACACATTGAATGAATGTGGCTCTCAAGGGAAAATGGTACAGTCTACCTAAGGATCTTTCTGGTTTGGGGAAGTGTTTCTTCTGGTGTCTTCTCAGCAAAAAATAGGCTTTCCTGATGTCAAGAGAAATATAAAACTTTGAATAAGATACGATTGTCATTCTGATATTTCAGGTCTTCTTTATTTTATTAATGCTATCCCCATAAATGAGGTGATTTCATAATTATTTAACCCAGCTTCCTCCCGTCAGTAGCCGCCTATGGAATCTTCAAGCCTTAAGGAGTAGGAAAATAACGTTGTACTTTGTCTCATCTCTACAGCTTCCTAGTACTTCTGGTGTGAAAAGGGTAAATGTTCTTGTCCAGTCAAGAAGATTTTGTATTTGAAAAATGTTTTCCTGTGATTTTAAGCTAAGTGGACATCTGTGGCTCATTTTAGAAAGACGATATTCTTCTTCTAGCCCTTTCTACCTATTCGAAGGGGTGATCTAGCCAAATCTAATAGTTCTTCAGTCAAATTGTAATTTGATGCCTTGATCCAATTGGTTTCCTTGAGAATGACAAATATTTCACAAATGGTGAGAACATGATTATTATCCTCATTTATTTGGAATCCTTTGGCAGTGCAAAGAACATCTTTCTTACCCAGCATGACTTTGAACAGGCAGGTGCTTTGTTTGACAGGAGAGATTATCACATTGACTGATCTGAACTAAGGGCTTAGAAAAATCAATCTCCAGAGAGAAGCTGCAGCCCTGCTTCGATTCCAGTTCGCATCTTGGAAGAAATAAAGTGAACCAATTCTTTAAATGGCTTTTCAAATAGTCTGCACAACATTTGAAAAGATTTCCATTTAATCACGCTTTTCTGTAATTCATTACTTGTCTCTTAATGCCACCAATATTAGCCACACATGAGCAATGGGCAAAGCTGTCACAGAGATACCAGTTAGAGCTGGTTATCTCTAAAATGTTAAATAGACTAAACAAAATTTGCCAAATGAGCCACAACAGGAAAGGCTTGTCTTGTTTTTCTTTTTATTAGCACGATGACCTTTCTCCTACCCTTATCTCTGAAGAGAGAAAAGTCAAACTGTGAAAAGCTTTTTATTTATTTATTTATAAAGAGAAAAAGATTACAGGTCTGGAAAGCCTTTCTCTTTGATGATCACAAACCTTATGCTGAAAATGAAAAACAATTCTTTTGCACATTTTATAGAAGGGCATGAACTTTTCCAAGTCTCTGGCTATCTGGAAGTCTCTCTCCTGCCACAGCCCTGTCCTCCCCTGCTCTCTTGTGTCTTGGTTAACATCCCTGACCCCTTCAAAGATTCAACTCAAAAGTAGAGTTGCTATAGGAAGTATTTGTTAAACAAACATAAAACCTGATCATCTTATCCTATTTATGCTCCCTGTACATGCTTCAACTGTGGTTCTTAAATTTACTTCCTAATTCTCCCTCTATGAGAATGTGAATTAGTTAATGGCAGGGAACCTGCATTATTAGTGTTTCATTCCATTGCCTCATGAAATGTCTGGTACATTATCAATCATCAACTCATTGGTTCCTAGAATACATAGGTTAATGACAAAAGCCCCATGATTTCTGTCTTACATATTTATTCTATGGGAGTGTGTATATACATACACACTCATTCTTATGATATCATCGATATTATCATAATCACTTATAAAGTTATAAAGGATATTCAGTAAAATTCTAACATGAAAAATAAAATCATTTATCTAGATTATTATTTCTGTTACTATCTATTCTAGATTTTTCTTTTTGCTTTGTCCGAATTTTACTGGCCCTATTTGACATATCCCACAATAATCTTGGCTCTAGCTAATCAGATCACTTTCTTGACATGGAGCCCTCGTCTTCAGCTTTTCCCAGGGATCTCACACACGGTCAGACACAGCAGTCCATATTCGTTGCTCCTGTGGAGTTGTCTCTGCCTAGCTTGCCTGGCTTCGTTCTTGTCCCCAAAATGGTTACAAATTCAGTTTTCCTTTATGTTCTATACCCCTGCTTCTGAATATTTTAGGAAAGATGCCTTCAATTCCTTTAAGCAGAAGATAATAGCCAAAAAACAGTATGCCTGCAGGTGTAGAATATGCCTTGGAAAACGTCAATGGCCTTTTATTAACACTATTTCTTTGACAAAAGGAAGTAACTGGGAAAGCAGGAAAAAAAATCTATCAGGCTCAAATGAAATATTTAGCTCCATAAATAAATACTGAGTAAGCACAGAGACCATTGAATGGTGTACTATTTAAATAACAGGGAAAAAGATCACCTGGTATTTCGTCACAGTAGCTTACTTCTCCACAGGTAAGTCTTGCACCTACTATCTGCACATACTTACCTGCCACAGATCTCCAGTCATTTGTATTCATTTTATTTGGCCAGAATTACTTTCCACACACCGAGAACACAATCTATGTTTTCCTAGGCCTGGTAACTTAGGGATAGCAGTTATATTTTTTGTAGAAATCTTAAATTCCTCCTTGCTCATCATTTCCTCAACGTTAATTCTAATTACAGTCTACAGCCATTTATTTCTACAGCATGTTCCTTTGCAAAAAGTTGCCTGAAGCTCTGTCCAGTCATCCAGAAATGTGTCTTCTGTCAGTTGGCTTCATCCTACCTCGTATTCTGCAAGAATTTTAAAGACAAAAATATCGATAAAGCAAACAAACACATAAAACACCTTTCAATTATAAATGCTTTGATTAAACCTCTGCTACCCTGAGTTCAACTGGTCTGTGAAAAGTTATGCTATTTGATATTCTTTAGATCAACTGGGTATTTTGAAAACAAAACAAACAAAAGGCCAGCATCCTAGACCATAATTTCTCAAGCTTTCATGTGCATGCAAATTATCTGGGGATCTTTTAAAATACAGGTCTGGGCCGGGCGCGGTGGCTCACGCCTGTAATCCTAGCACTCTGGGAGGCCGAGGTGGGCGGATCGTTCTGAGCTCAGGAGTTCGAGACCAGCCTGAGCAAGAGCGAGACCCCGTCTCTACCAAAAATAGAAAGAAATT